>JAQFVV010006438.1:973112-1183871 GCA_028023455.1 Epiperipatus broadwayi | reverse complement strand
TACTATTTTTATTATATATATATATATCATTATGCCTTCATTTCATGGTTTAAATTATCCATCCACATATGAATATAATACAAATATGAAATTCAGAATTGACATAAATTAATAAAACATTTTATAAAAAATTATGAGCATTTCTACGCTATAATTTTATCAATTCTGTCTAACTATAGCGTACTTTCGTATGTAAATGGATAATGCCATTCAAGTAGCCATGATAGCAAATTTCATCGCTTGACTTTATTATCACATTTTGACATTTAAAATAGGTTCAAAACTAGTTTAGATGGGCAGGTCATTAGGTTAATGGTGTAATGGAAAGTGGGCTGAGAGGTTTTCATTTTAATATCTTAGCTGTATATATAATAATTTTTGTTTAAAATTATTGAAATAAACAATTTCATAAACAACATAAAGTTTAAAATTGATAATGAATAATAAAATCAATAAGTTGTCGGTCAATAATTGAATTATAAACAAAGAAAGACATTTCATTTGAAATAAATAAATTTATAAAAATCTAGAGTTTTTTGTTATTGTTAGTTTAAACAAAATACAGTTCACTAACAAAAGTGATCTATAAAGGTTTAATTTAAAGAGTTATTATCAGTAAAAGTGACAATTAATAAAGGGGAGGGGGTAGAAAATAGTACTCTCTCTCTCTTTTTTAAAATATTAAAGAAAGAAAAAAGAAAGAAAAGTTGAAACTAAATGCTTAAAATATAAATCTTTTATATAAATTAAAAATATCTTTTGTTTATAATGAGTTGATTTTAGAAATATATATGTGCGTAAATGACAAGTCGATTTTAAATATAGCAAAATGTGTGCTTGTTGATAAAATAAATATGTGTGTGTTAAATATTAGAAAATAAATGAAAGTTAAAAATTAAAAAACAGAATGTGCAATGGCTATTAATTAAAAAATCCACAAAACAACAAATTAGCAATGGCTACTAACTGACAACAGGATTAATATCTTATGAAAGTAATGCAATCAAAAACAGTGAAGGAATTTTAACAACAGATATAGCTGTCAGACATAAAACCAATTAACAAAGTGACAACAGGGCATCACATAAATAGTCTGGTTTTTCATCGATCAATGAATTGTGTTTACAATCAGTTGAGTTCAATCTATCAGTTGAGATCACAATCAGATTAAATCAGTCAATCAATCAGTGTTTACCAGGACAATGCAGTGCTAACAGCTACTGGAATCATACAACTTTGCTCCAGCCTGAGTCTGTGGAAGCAGCCAACCTGCCCATATAAAATGATGCCTGTCTAACAACTTGAAAAAAAGCCAGGTATTTCTAACTATTTTAAAGAATAATGCCACAGAATACTAAATATTAAACCTTCACAAAAACCTCAAATCCAACCAGTTGGAGATATTTTTATGTGAAGCAGCAACCATCAAGATGACAAAATCCTATTGGAAATAAATTTCACAACAAACAGCAAGAAGTATCCATGTTCTAAAATCCTAGGTGACAAATAAAATTTTCTTATTTCTATTTATAATTAATGTAGCCATTGCAATCCTTAAAGCCTCCAGAGTCAGTTAATTGACAATATATAATGAACTATTGATGTGCGTGTTTTTAAATGCCATGTATTCAATGCTTTTATTATATTATATTTTAGTGTATGAATTCAAAGTGTGTGTATGATCATTATATAAAAATACCATTATTTATGTTAGTTAAGACTTATAAAAGTAATTGAAATTAGAATAATAAATGTTTAGTTAAAATAAATTATCTTTAAATGTAATATTTGTCAGTCATTTCTTTTACCACTAATTGAAGCAACAATTTGTTATTGTGTTACTTTGTATTGAGGTAATTGGGATGTCTTAGGTGCTGAATTAGTTTGCCATCATTCAATGCACATTAGTTCTTGTAGCTAATTGGCACTAGGAGTTTACTCCGAAACAAAAAAGTGCTTTGAATGATAAGTGTTGAATTCTGCAGCCAAAATTAAATCTGTTTCCTGGAAATGCAGCCGTATTTATATATCTGATATATATAGCTCAGCTTGGATACAGATACTCTTTGGGTACTCTTTTCACTGCTTAAGGGGCCAGTGTAGAGCAATAATTAAATTGCATTGGTGTAGATCAAATATATAAGTTATAATTGTATCATATTTTGTATAAAAGTTTTACAAGTTATATTTCATAAAATTATTTTATTAAAGAATAAAGTGCATGTTAGATGTTGTTTACTTTATTTATCTGATTTAAACACCCTACCCAGTTTAATATATATTAATATTATATAAATCATTGAAATTAATACTCTAACTAATGGTATATTGAGTAAATAAAATACTCTTAATACAAAGCACAAGACAAAACTTTTTTTTAAAGAAAAAACAGTCTGTCATCTCCATTTACCTCAATTTTTTTTTATAAAAGTTTATCTGAAGCATTTTGGAAAGAATAATTGAATATTTTTAAAAATAATCATATTACTTTATAAAGCTATATTTTAAAATGCTTTATATTATCTTAATTAACCTTTGTGAAATATTTTAATTTACACCTTGTCAATATCAAGTTAAATAATAAAATATGCAAATATAATCATTTCTAGAGATGAATATTATGTAGTGCATGGAAATTATTATTATGCTTTCTTTCCAAAATGCTTCAGATATGTCTTCATAAAAAAAGTTGAGGTAAAGAAAAAAGTGGTTCATTCATTTCTCTTAAACAATATTATCTTGTGGTTTAGATTGAGAATTTTGATCTTGATGTATTACATAACATTAATCACCGGGAATGTTATATTTACATATATCATTATTTGAGTCAGTATTAAGGAAAATATAAATTGAAAAATTTCACAAATGTCAATTAAAATAATATAAAAGAATTTAAACCTAGCTTTAAAAATAACATGATTGATTTAAAAATATTTGTTTTCCTTCCAAAGTACTTCAGATAAGCCTCTAGAAAAGAAATTGAGGTAAAGAGAGATCATTTGTTAGTTTTTTAAAAGTTTTGTTTGTGATTGGGATTGAGAGTTATATATATATATATCGTAACAGTAGCTGAATTCAAATACGGGGTTAATTGCCAGTGTTGTTGCGAATTAAATAAGTCGATGCGGTAAAATTTACAAGTAGTCATTTGAACCCTGTTACACAAGAGTATGAATAAAGTACGTTAATAAATTAAAGGTATGAATGTATATATATATATATTCATTATATAAATTATAGGTATGAATGTATATATATATATATTCATTGTATGTGGTATTAGGATGTGTGAGAATTACTAACAGATTTCTATGTGAGAATGTAGAGAAGCGATTATATGTAGAGTTGCATTATTTTTTTTTTATTTATTTGTTTTAAATATATATTCCATTTATTAATATCGTAAGATAGATTTAAATGTTAGTGATAACACGTGTTTCTTAATCAAAACCCATTAAACATCTCAGACTGGAGAACAATAAATAGAATGGAAAGTCATGCCACGGGCGGTTTCAGTTAATGACTGTCCACCAGAATTCTTAGAACTGGTCAAGAGTATTTTTAGAACAATGAAAGTTAAAAGCATTCCTGAGATCTGGTCATTGGCATAGGAATAGAAAAGTGAGGTTAAAGAGCATTAAAGAATAGAACTATATTTTTCTCAGTGATTTAGTAGTGATTTAAAATTAGAAAAGCAGTGAAGTAATAGAGAGAAGCAGAGAAAGAAGTATAAACTGATTGACCTAATTATTAATTAAGAATATTTATTCATAATGTACTCTGTACACATGCAGGGGTAAAAAAATAATCATGTGGTTCATTAGACCACTCAATGGACAGCTATTGTGGTACCCACCTGAACTTTATTTATGGATTTGACATTTAGTCAACCAAGCGTAATGGCCACAGAACTCTAAACAATTAAAACCTTTCACAATCAAGTCAAACTCATCTACTTAACCTCTAGTAGGGATTGTTTTGGACAGAATATTTCAGAGCCTGTCATCATCATTCGGATCAGTGACTTTAGTTAAAACCAACATCTTCTCTATACTGTAAGCTTACAGATTATTAGCCTCAACCACATGAACATTCGCTCTTAAAAGGTAACTTTGACCTTTTCTTAATTTGCCTTAAATGAATATTTAGTAATGGCTTAAGAAACATGTGTTATTTCAATTTAAATAAAGTAATTAATAATTTATTAAATTATTTAATAAGATACAACTCTGATGTGTAATCACACTTTTTCGTTAATATGTGTATTTATTATATATATATATATGTAGTGGAATGAATGAATTGCATGTTTAAGATAATGAGATATGTATGTGTGTGCTAATAAATCTTAGAATTAATTACAACTTATATATATGATTTACATTCTAAGTTTCTGTTAACTGATGGGCTATTGTAATAGGATTGGATTTAGATAGAAATTATAATTATAGATATAAGGCATCTCTTAATAAGATCACCCATAGCTTTGTTCACCCGATAAACATTGTTTTCCCAGACCCTTGAGATTGAGCTAGTTCGGATAAAATACCCAAAGAGTGTCCATTGGAACATTTGTTTGCACTTTCGAGATGTATAATTCTTATTAATGAATAATTCTTATTAATGGATAAGATAGGTGCTTGAGAGGGGCGTCGGCTTTTGCTTATAAATATATGTGCTCGAAGCTTAGGGTAATAACTTGTACACACTAAATTCTTTGAATAAGATTGTGGGTAGAATGTTAAAATGGCTGCCCAGGGTGTGGCATGATATTCAAATACCACATAGTTATTAAAATGGCTGCCCAGTGTGTGGCATGATATTCAAATACCACGTAGTTATTAAAATGGCTACCCAGTGTGTGGCATGATATTCAAATACCACGTAGTGCTTAAAATGGCAGACCAATGAACAAGGCTGTGAAAAGTGGAGAACGGGCAATAAAATGGCATCCCAATATAATTTAAAAAAGGGTTTCCCAACAAAAGTTGGAGAACAATATTTTTTAAAAAAAAAAATATAGAAAAAAGAGAAAACAGAAAGAGTTTGGATATATATTTGGAAATTTGGTTAAATGTTGATATATTTTGCGATGTGTAGATAGACTGGTAGAAAACTTCTCAAAGGGAAAATAACATTGATGGTCGGTGATGTCTGTTCTGCGAGACATATATAAAGTTACATAGTTCATAAATAGGGGTTTAAGAATTTACCAATATTTGGGATATTATAAAACAAAATCCATAAGGGTAGAAATGAAGGGAGGAAGGCCTATTAGGTAGGTCATGCAATGTACCATTGAAGCCAGGGTGACAAACCTGGCACATAATTGGAACAATATTAGATAAATATATAGGTATAGGTACAGAGAAAATGAAGTCAGAAAATAAGCAGAAAGTGGAACAGCAGAAGGTGAGGGCGAAGAAACTAAGCGTAATGGAGAAAATCTTAGAAAAATTAGAAAGCATAGAACTCCGAATTCAGAAAATGGACAAGAGGCTCGAAATGAGATTTCAGAATTTAGAACAGAGACTAGGGAAGGAAAGTGAAAGTAGTCAAGGGAAAAAGGAATATGAGGGAAATGAAGGTGAAAGTATGGAAATGGCTGAGAGGTTGAACAATAAAGAAGTAGAAGGGAGTTTAGATGAACGAGAGGGGAGTGTGAAACGGAAGTGGAAGGCCAGCAAGGCAGAACTACTTAATGCTCTGGACATGAGTGCATATGACCATATGCTGTTGGAATGAGGAAAGGAAGTCCAAGATCAGCAAAGTGCTAAGGATGGGATGGAAGGACGATCTGATGGCGATGCAACATATAGAAAAAGAGGCGACAATAGTTACAGGCAGAGATGGCAATATGAGCCAGTAGCTAGGCATCCACCAGACAAAACAAATGATGGTCAAGGAAAGGAGTCATACAATGCTCAGTCACTCAAGCCCTTTGCAAACCCAGAGAGGGATAAAGGATAGAAAAGAGGTGTTTAAGATGCCATTCAAGTACACAGAGGGTATTTGAAGGCTATTGCACCAGGGGGGTGTATTTTAATAACTACATGGTATTTGAATATCTTCCACACACTGGGAAGCTATTTTAACATTCTACCCACAATCTTATTCAAAGAATTTAGTGTGTACAAGTTATTACCCTAAGCTTCGAGCACATATATTTATGAGCAAAAGTCAAAGCCCCTCTCAAGCACCAATCTTATCCATTAAAAAGAATTATACATCTCAAAAGCACAAAAAAGTTCCAATGGTCACTCTTTGGGTATTTTATCTAAACTAGCTCAATCTCAAGGGTCTGGGAAAACACTGTTTATCAGGAGAACAAAGCTATGGGTGATCTTATTAAGAGATGCCTTATATCTATAATTATAATTTCTATCTAAATCCAATTCTATTACAATAGCCCATCAGTTAACAGAAACCCAGAATGTAAATAATATATATAAGTTGTAATTATTTCTAAGATTTATTAGCACATGCACACATATCTCAATATCTTAAACATACAATTCATTCATTCTGCTACATATATATATATATATATATATATATATATATATATTATATATAAGTCATTTTATCCGGATCGTTACAATATATATATACATATTAATGAAAGAGTGTGATTACACATCAGAGTTGTATCTTATTAAATAATTTAATAAATTATTAATTACTTTATTTAAATTGAAATAACACATGTTTCTTAAGCCATTATTAAATGTTCATTTAAGGCAGATTAAGAAAAAGTCAAAGTTACCTCTTAAGAGCGAATGTTCACATGGTTGAGGCTAATAATCTGTAAGCTTACAGTATAGAGAAGATGTTGGTTTTAATGAAAGTCACTGATCGGAATGATGATGACAGGCTCTGAAATATTCTGTCCAAAACAATCCCTACTAGAGGTTAAGTAGATGAGTTTGACTTGATTGTGAGAGGTTCTAGTTGTTTAGAATTCCATGGCCATTTGCACTCGGTTGACTAAATGGCAAATCCATAAATAAAGTTCAGGTGGATCCTACAATAGCTGTCCATTGAGCAGTCTAATGAACCACATGATTATTTTTTTACCCCCGCATGTGTACGGTGTACATTATGAATACATTTTCTTAATTAATAATTAGGTCAATCAGTTTATACTTCTTTCTTTGCTTCTCTCTGTCACTTCACTGCTTTTCTAATTTTAAATCACTACTAAATCTCTGAGAAAAATATAGTTCTATTCTTTAATGCTCTTTAACCTCACTTCTCTTTTCTATTCCTATGCCAATGACAAGATCTCAAGAATGCTTTCAACTTTCATTGTTCTAAAAATACTCTTGACCAGTTCTAAGAATTCCAGTGGACAGTCATTAACTGAAACCGCCCATGGCATGACTTTCCATTCTATTTAATTTTCTCCAGTCTGAGATGTTTAATGGGTTTTGATTAAGAAACATGTGTTATCACTAACGTTTAAATCTATCTTACAATATTAATAAACGAAATATATATTTAAAACACAAATAAAGCAACTCTACATATAATCACTTCTCCACATTCTCACGTATAAATCTGTTAGTAATTCTCACACATCCTTATACCACATACAATGAATATATATATATATATATATACCTTTAATTTATTAACATACTTCATTCATACCCTTGTGTAACAGGGTTCAAATGACTCCTTGTAAATTTTACCACATCGACTTATTTAATTCGCAACAACACTGGCAATTAACCCCGTATTCTAACCCAGCTAATGTTACAATATATATATATATATATATATATATATATAGATCATATATATATATATATATATATATGATCTGATCACATCACATCAAGCTTTGTTTACATAAATGCTGAGAGAGATAGAATTCAATATCTCTTTCAAATTGTCTCCAACCTTTAAACCATGGTTTTGAGCTAGTTGGCTCAAGTCAGTAAAGGGTAGGAAGACTAGAAACTAGATCTAATTTGAGCTAGTTAGCTCACATTAGTAAAGGGTAGAAATACTAGAAACTAGACCTAAACATCAACTCTGCAATCAGCATTTATCAAACACGTTTCTATCAGCTTGAAAGCATGAACTTTTCAGATACGTAAATATCTTCAAATCCAATCAAACAAACTAGATAGCTATATTAGTCTGAATTCAGTTTAGTTTCACCATATAGTAAAAACCTCTGCAATCTATATCATTGCAAAAACCTTCAAGGATACATTTAGAATAAACAAAATAAGTTATAAATTTTATAACTTGCATATAGCTTGCATTTTATGATCACTAAATGGAGCTTTACCAATAGTCTTCCTATGCTTTACTGACATGAGCCAACTAGCTCGAAACCATGGTTTAAAGGTTGGAGACAATTTGAAAGAGATATTGAGTTCTATATCTCTCAGTGTTTATGTAAACAAAGCGTGATAGTGGGATATTGGTAAAGCTCCATCTGGTGATCATAAAATGCAAGCTATAAGCAATTTATGAAATTTATAACTTGTTTTATTTATCATTAATATATATATATAAAGAGCCTGCTAATAGCTCTAAACAAGCTTATTTTTTTTTTTTTTTATGATAAATGATACAAGAGAAAATACCTGAAGCTTTTATCTATGATGGTCTCCATCCCCAGACTGGATTCAACCTTATGGCTTTCATCAGTGAGGAGCTAGGACATTAGATTCAAAATATTAACTCAAGCCAAGCATTTATCTAATTCTTAAATATTAAGAAAAAGATCCAAATCTTCAGACACCTACATGTCTTCAAACTCAGCTCTTTAACCAAAGAAACTATATGAGCCTGAACTAAATTCAATGATCCCATGCATTATTAGTAGGCTTAGCAATTTAATATAGCCAATGCCCTAATAGCAAAATTATAATATTAGTAAGATATCAGTCATACATCACATGACCTATATAGCTTGTATTACCAATATGTAATATATAAAGAGCCTGCTAATAGCTCTAAACAAGCTTCTTTATTTTATTTTTTATGATAAATGCTAACAAGAGAAAATACCTGAAGCCTTTATTTATGATGGTCCCCATCCCCAGACCGGTTTCAAGCTTATGGCTCTCATCAGTGAGGAGCTAGGACATTAGATTTAAAATATTAACTCAAGCCATAATACAAGCTATATAGGTCATGTGACATATGACTGATATTTTACTAATATTATAATTTTTCTATTAGGGCTTTGGCTATATTAAATTGCTAAGCCTACTAATAATATATGGGATCACTGAATTTAGTTCAGGCTCATACAGTTTCTTTGGTTAAAGAGCTGAGTTTGAAGAAACATAGGTGTCTGAAGTTTTGGATCTTTTTCTTAATATTTAAAAATTAGATAAATGCTTGGCTTGAGTTAATATTTTGAATCTAATGTCCTAGCTCCTCACTGATAAGAGCCATAAGCTTGAAACCAGTCTGGGGATGGGGACCATCATAGATAAAGGCTTCAGGTATTTTCTCTTGTATCATTTATCATAAAAAAATAAAATAAATAAGCTTGTTTAGAGCTCTTAGCAGTTACTAATATATATATATATATATATATATATATATATATATATATATATATATATATATATATATATATATATATATATATATATATATATATATATATATATATATGTCATCATTATCAATCATTATCAATCCACTGCAGGATGAAGGTCTCTCCAAGTTCAATCCATCTTCTCCGATCTTTAGCTTCTCTTCTCCACATCACCCCTGCACACTTTCTTATTTCATCCATCCATCTCACATGTGAACTCTTTCTGGGTTTTTTACAATCTCTTGGAATCCAGTTTAAAATTTCAATTGTCCATCTATTATCATCTCTTCTAACAATATGTCCAGCCCAACTCCAAATCTTTTAATTTTTTCAATGAGGTCAGTAACACCTGTTCGTTCTCTTACCCATACATTGCGTTTATGATCTCTTCTTGTTACTGCCAACATACATCTCTCCATACGTCTTTGAGTGGTCTGAAGTCTCTGAATTGCTCTTCTATTAAGTGTCCAAGTCTCAGATCCATAAGTAAGAACTGGTAAAACACATTTGTTAAAAACCTTCCTTTTCAAACACATAGGCATATTTCTTTTAGTATCAAGTTATTTCTACCAAAAGCACTCCAACCAAGTTTAATTCTATGATTAATTTCCTCCATTATGTTTCCATCTGTATTAATAATCTGACCAAGGTATTTGTAACTGTTAACTTCTTCTAATTCATCATAATCAATCTTTAATTTTCATATTTTGAGCAAATCTATTAAACATTACTTTAGTCTTTTTAACATTTATCTTTAGTCCTACTTTGCTACTTTCATTTGATAATTCCTGCAACATTTCCTGCAGATCTGAAGCATTATTTGCAAAAACAACTACATCATCTGAGAAATCTAAATGACTTAAATAATCACCATTTACTTTCACTCCTTTAGTTTCCCATTTTAATCCACAAAATACTTCATGCAGCACTGCTGTAAAAAGTTTTGGAGATATGGAGTCACCTTGTCTTACATTGTCTTACACCTTTCTCAATGTTGACTTTCCCAGTGTCATTATGTAATCTAATTGTTGCTGTTGCATTTTTGTAAATATTCTTTAAAATATGACAATATTCTGGATCTATACCTTGATGATCTAATGCTTTAATCACTGAAGAGATATTTATAGAATCAAATGCCTTTTCATAATCTACAAATCCTAAGCATAATGGCAACTCATATTTATTTGTCCTTTCTATAACTTCTCTTAATACCTCGATATGATCTACTGTACTAAAACCACTTTTAAATCCGGCTTGTTCTCTTGGTTGGTGGAAATCCAATGTTCTCTGTAGACGAGTAGTAATTATCTTGGTAAAACTTTTATATAAAACTGATAAAAGGCTGATAGGTCTGTAATTTCTAATATCTTCTTTATCACCTTTTTTAAATATTAATATTATTACTGCA
Organism: Epiperipatus broadwayi; assembly: GCA_028023455.1. Classification (NCBI taxonomy): domain Eukaryota; kingdom Metazoa; phylum Onychophora; class Udeonychophora; order Euonychophora; family Peripatidae; genus Epiperipatus; species Epiperipatus broadwayi. The sequence goes on along the minus strand of JAQFVV010006438.1, from coordinate 1,172,892 downwards.
TTCTTCCAATCATCCGGTACATCTTTATCATTTAGACATTTGGTATATAACTTTGCTAAAATTTTTTCTATTTCTTCACCTGCTTCTTTTAATATATCAATTATAATTCCATCATTACCTGGAGCCTTTCCTTTCTTCATACATTTAATTGCATGTCTCACTTCTTCATTTAAAATTCTGGGCAATTTGGAAGATGTAATAGATATAGGAGGTACTTGTTTTATTACTATATAATTCTTGATAAAAATCTTCTACCAATTTCATGATGTCATCTCTTATTTTAGTAATAATTCCATCTTTTTTTCTTATTGCAGATATAAATTTCCTACCAATACCAAAATGTTGTTTTACATTCTTAAGACTTTTATTTTCTTCTACAGCTTTCCTTGCTAGTTCACAGTTATACTTTCTTATATCATTTTCAACTCTTTTCCGCACCATTTTACAAAATTCGAGACATTCAATTCTTTTTAATGCATCATTTTTGTATATCTTCATATTCCTTCTTTTTTTCATAAATTATCTAGTCTCAGTAGAAATTTTATTGGTCAATTGCTGTTTCTTTCTACCAGCTATCTTTGTTGCAGTTTTCAAAAGTGTATCAGTTATTTTCATATTAATTTCATTCAAATCTGAATCATGTTCAAAATCTACTAATATTTGAAACCAATTTGTAAGTTCTAATTTAAATTCATTAGAATGTTTCTGAAGATTAGGAATATCAACTGTAAATATTGTTTTTCTTAATAATTTTTGTCTCTCTAGTTTTACATTAACACGTATCTTACACCTTACTAATCGATGATCACTTCCTGTGTTAAATTTATTAAGAACATTACAATCTTGAAATATGTATTTTCTGTTAGTCAAAATATAATCCAATTCTGCTGTACCTTCATTTGGATGCTTCCATGTCCATTTCCTTTTAACATTTTTCTCAAAAAAAGAATTCATAATATAAAGTTTTTCTTTTTCTGCAAACTCCACAAGTTTATGTCCTCTCTCATTTCTATTACCATAACCAAAATTACCCACAGCACTTTCATCTTTTATTTTTTTACCAATTCTAGCATTAAAGTCTCCCATAACAATTTTAAAATGGTGTTTACTCTGATCAAAAGCCTTTTGTACATCCATATAAAAATCTTCTACTACTTCATCACTATGAGAACTTGTTGGGGCATAAACCTGAATTATCTGCATTTGGTACCTGCTATTAAGTTGTATAACTAATCTTGCCACTCTGTCCGATACACCATCAATCTCCACAATATTGTTCTTCCACTTTTTATTTATAATGAATCCTACTCCACTTGTATTTCCAATATTTGTGCCTTTATAATAGAGTATATGTCCACTTTTTAAATCAATTGTCTCTTCACCTTTTCTTCTAACTTCACAAAGTCCAATAATGTCCCATTTAATATAAGAGAGTTCTTCTTCTAATTCTTGCAATCTTCCTTCACTTGAAAGTGATCTGCAGTTGTAAGTACCTAAATAAAAAGTCATCATCAAATGGCAGCCTGGGTCCACACTCAGGGGATTCTTAGCACCCTCCGCCTTCGGCCACCAACCGCTGCCTTGGTTGGTGACTTTACAGCCTCTTGGGAATAAGGGCCATGCTTTATTTTTGTCTGTCATAATTGTATATATGTATTGAGAAAATATTTGTCATTTACACAACCATTCATTCTGCCTTATCAGGCACTGAGAAGAAAGACCATGGTGTTTCTTGATCTTAAACTCAGAGGTAAAAAGCCAATAAACTCACCACGCTGGCTAATGCGTGTTGGTAAGCAGCCCATCCATGTTCATATACTATATGAATAATCACATAGTAATAACAGCTGCAATGACAAGAACATATGGAGTGGACATTAGGAATTTGCCCTGCTTGGTTCCTTTAAGGCCTCCAAGAGGAATCAAAGGGTCTCCTTTCAGTTAATAGCAAACTCCTTTCTGCAGCCTATATATATATATATATATATATATATATATATATATATATAGTTAAATACTAATATATATATATATATATATTAGTATTTAACTGGAAGAAACCATTCTATTTCAGGCTATACATAAAATAACACCCCATTAGCAAAAGAAGAATAGAATGACTAATCCATTATTATTTCACAGCTGAATAAGTAAATCTTAATTATGTATACATTAAGTTATGTATATATAAGAGACTCAAACTCAGACTTTCACACTACCCTCAACTCTCCATGCCATCTCATATTGCTGACCCACCTAATCACATACATGTTGGAGTCTCTTATATATTACATTATATGTGCATGTGTAAGCCTATACAGTATATTAAAATTAAGTTCTGGTCGCTATACATGTAAACATGCATAATCTCCGTTTTTGGGCAATGAAATCAAGTGCTGTTTAAAAACATTTACTGAAGTACACTGCACATGAAGAACTATATTGCTTGCTGGCTGCACAGTTACATGCAGAAATGTTTTCAACAGCATTTGGTTTTATTGATCAAAGCCAGAGATTACATATAACAGGGGGAAAAATTTCTATACTTTTTATAATATATAAAAAATATATATCAAGAAACCTAAAAAGATATACCTACAGTGCAATGATTATTTAACCTTTGTGAGATGTTGAAGTTACTCTTACCTTGCTTGAAACTGTGTAGTGAAAAGCATCAAGCTGTCAATAAAAACACTGTAATTCAGGCATTTGGTACTTTTTGTTTATCTAAAGATTTAAGCTTGTTCTTGCAATGTATGGATAGTGAAGATAAATGGTCTAATTTCATTGTATTGGTGAGTTGTTATGATATCTAGGAGTTAAGAAGAGGGATATAGATAAAAAACACTAAATAATTATTATTTCTGGTAGTAAGATTCAGATATTTTAAATTTCAAGCACATTTAACAAATAAAATGTTTTTCTTGAAATTTACACATATAATGAGAAAGCATTGGTAGTCGAGAGGTCAGCGAGGCTGCTTTACAAGCAGTTGTCCCGGTTTAGCGGGTTCGCTTCCCGGCTGATGCTATGACACATGAGAAAAAAAAATAGTCTGGAATTTTTATACTGCGACAATGCTGCTGATATATTTTAAAGTAAGGATGGTTTATGAATCTGGCATTATATGTTTTTGCAACATTGCTTTCAATTATTTATATACAAACTAATTAAAAGTTTTAATTTAATTATTTTTTTTTTGATACAAGTTATCATTTTGTGATAAAAATTCATTATATTTTCTGTTAGCATTAACATTAGCAAACATAATTCTGAATGATTAGGAAGTCTTATAGTTTCTAATATTACTATGTTTTCTTCACATTATCATTTCTTAATTATAATCCCGATTTTCAATTTTATAAAGTGGATTAGTTTTTGTAAAAATACTAATTAAAACTAACAAATAGAAAATTTGTTATTTTTTTTGTAGACAAATAATCAAAGTAATTAAAAGTTTAATGAGTATATTGAATAAATATGTTAATGAATATGTAATTAAGTCGCCATTAAAGACATAAAAATGTTTTGTTTATATTATATTTGTCAGCATTCATTGCAATCTCCATAAATATTATTTTTGTAATAATTCTTTGTAGGTTTAGCATATTATAAAGTTTATTAATATTTAAAATAAAATAGCTAAAAGTTAAGCTGATTATTTTTAAATTGGATTTTTAAGAATTATTATAAACTGTTTTTATATTGAACGATAGTCTATTAACTTTTTATATAAAGACTAAATTACTTATATAATGTTAACTGATTCTAGTTAACAAATGAAAAAAAATTAACAAAATATTAAGATAAAAATTAAACTTGATCATAAATATATCATTATGAATGAGATATAGTGCTATATATATATCATTAAACACCGATCAACACTTAAACAATCCCATTATCGATAACAATCAACAAATTCAAACTATTGTCAAGGCAACCTTCTTTTAACCGTAAAGGCGAAATCTAATCTTTATTAATAGACCAATATACTCTTTTAAATATTAAAGATTGGAATTTGACCACAGAGATTAAAATTATTTTTACAAAGAAGTTTAAATCATCATCATCATCATCATCAACCATTATCAATCCACTGCAGGATGAAGGTCTCTCCAAGTTTAATCCATCTTCTTCGATCTTTAGCTTCTCTTCTCCACAACAACCCTGCACATTTTCTTATTTCATCCATCCATCTCACATGTGGTCTCTTTCTGGATCTTTTACAATCTCTTGGAATCCAACCCATTTAAATAGGCAAATATAATCTATTCTGAATGCACACTAATACATTGTTAATTATAACATTACAAACTGCACTTATAAATTACAAATTGTATCCAAGTATTACTTAAATAATAAATAATGTTTAAATGCAAGTATAGTATAAACACTTAAGCTATATGTAATTAGAGAGGATTTAAACTCAGATTTCCAAGCTCCTTTTAGTTATTCAGTTTAACTTATACAAATGATACACATGACCACATACATGTGAGAAAGATAAATGATCTCAATATACATATTTCATGCTGAACCAGCATTCATCAGTTGGTCTCGATCATCATCTCTCACAAATATATACAATCAGTGTTCAGTTTATATTAAGATACCAAATATGTGGAGATGATAATACAGATCAATTGATGAGTGCTGGTTCAACATGAAATACATATATTGGAGATAATTTATCTTTCTCACATGTATGTGTATATGTGTATCCATTGTATAAGATAAACAGAATGACTAAAAAAAGCTTAGAAGTCTGGGTTCAACCCATCTTTACTTACATATAGCTTAAGTGGATATTTATGCCAATAACTTCTGTGTATTTAAATGATCTTACAGTCCTATACATATGAGAGATTAGAATGACTTATGGTCAACATGGATATAAAACTAAAAAATTGGCAAAGCAAGGGTCTTTGGAAATGCCATCATCAGATTTTCAATGATATGGATAGCTGAAGAGTTGAAGAGTGGAAAAGATTGAAGCCTGTCCATTAAAGCCTGAAAATTTGCTATTTTAATATAAACCAGACACTGACTGTATATATGTGTGGGAGATGATGGTCCAGACCAACTGATAAGGGCTGGTTTAGCACAAAATATATTTCTCACATGTATTGGTCATGTGCATAAATTGTACAAGATAAATTGAATGATTAAAGGAAGCTTAGAAATCTGGGTTCAAATCCTCTCCAATTAAATAATAAGGGTAATAATGCTCAAGGCTAAATGGATTTGCAATGAGAATAGGTTATATTTACCTGTTTAAAGAGATTTATTTAAACTTCTTTCTATCAATATTTTCAATCTCTGTGATTAAGTTGCCATCTTTACTATCTATATGAGTATATTGGACTCTTAATAAAGGTGGGTGTCAACCTTTATTGTTAAAAGATTGCTTGTAATTGTTATAGATTGAGATTGTTTAAGTGTTGAACTATTTTTAATGATTATTTACAAACCCATTTAGCATTAGGCATTATTACACTTATTATTTACATAATACTTTTGGGTGCATTTTGAATTTATAAATGCACTTTATAATGTTATACTAGACTATTTATTAGTCGGTATTCAGATTAGGTTATATTTACGTGTTTAAAGAGGTTTATTTAAACTTCTTTGTATCAATAATTTCAATCTCTGGGGTCAAAAAAAGGTTGCCTTAACAACAGTTTGAATTTGTTATTGATATTAAGATAGTCTAAGTGTTGAATGGTTTTTAATGGTTACATATAAATCCATTTAGCATTGAGCATTATTACACACACACACACAGTATATATATATAGAAGGGACTTGAACTCAGACTTTAAAGTTCTTTACATCTATGCTCTTGATATTCACATATGTGATCATGTGTATCAGTTATATAAGACTGATACACATAGCTGTAAAGAATTTGAAAGTTTGAGTTCAAGTCCCTTCTAATTACATTAAATTTAGTATAGATAATATACTTATGTTCGAATATTATATATATATGTAACAAGTTAAAACTAAATTATTTTCAAACAGCAATGTTTAATGAAAAAATCCAATTAATCTCTACTAGACATATGCTTTTAATATCAGCATCCTGAAAACGAGTTATGAGCCCATTAAGCATAGCAACACAATTTCTATTTAACATACATTAAACAGAGATTGGTTAAGGTTTTTCATGGAACAGATGTATGTTAGTAAATCCTCACTCAGTAATGCAACTATATATATATGTTAAAATGAAGATTTACATGGGTTAAATATATAAAATATATATTTTGCGGGTTCATCCGTGTTAAAAACTTTTAATATTAATATACTGACGTTTTGACTTGGTCACACATAATAAATTAATAATTAAGCCACTGCAAAAAAGGGGGTATATAAATTGTAAATCAAAAGTACCAATGATGCATAAGATGGCAAGTTTTAGATTTTTTTTGTTTTGGAAGGAAAAATTATGTCATTACCAAAGTGATAAACTGAAAAATATTGAGATATTTGCTAAGGAATTGCTTGATATTGGTTATAAAATGGAACAAATAAACAATGCTTTATGTTAATTTAAAAAAAGTTATAATGATTTAAAGGAAATAAAGATTAATAGTAAACAATGGATATCTATTCCATTTATTTCAAATCCACAAGTGAAATTTTTTAAGGATATATATAAGAATGTGTTTAATGTCTCATTCTATGTTCCAAACAATATTAATAAATTAGTCAATCATTCTAAGGATGTCATACCTGCCAAGCAGAAAAGTAATGTCATATATCAAATTTTTTGTGATTATATGCTATCATATATAGGTGAATCTGGGTGCAGTATTGAGAAGAGATTGAGGGAGCATGAATTGTTATACAAGCATGTAAAAAGTAAAAATAATGGTGATTTAATGTCTCCTTCAGTTTTCTTTGATCTTGAAAAAACATGTAAATATAAATTTAACTTTGATTTTGAAAATTTGAAAATTCTTCATGAAGAGAGAAACTATAAGAAAAGAAAAATTAAAGAGCCAATTTTTATAAATAGGAATAAAATGCATTTAATAAATAGACAAGCTGCTAACATTAAAACATGAGATTTGTGGGATTTGAATTGATGATGTTTGCTTTCACTTTGTTTTTCTTTTTTCTTTTTTGAATTTAATGGCAGTTGAGGCAGATTTAAAAAATTAACTGAAAGTACTTCTGCGAGTTTAAGGATTGTTTATAATAGTTTGTAAACCGTTAAATTTATTATTTCAAATATATATATTATAATAATTCTTAAATTTATTATTTCAAATATATATATTATAATAATTCTTTCATTTACTGTGCAATAAAAAATCAAAATAATTGTTTTTCAACCACAATAGGGATTTTTATATTTAATTTGAAATAAAATTATGGAGGGTCCAGAAAATAACTAATTCAACCATTAGTTGTAAAAATTAATGATTGAGTTAATTAATTTCTGGATTGTCCTATGCTTTCATTCCAAATTAAATATTAAACTTCCATTTGTGGTTAAAAAACCTATTGTTTTTTAGTTTTAATATTCAGACTTTTTTGTGATTATTTATATTCAAATTTAAAAATTGAATTTTTAATGCACAATAATAAAATTTTTATTTATAAAATGTTTTTTTTATATATTACTTTTAACTTTTTAGGGTTTGGATCATTTTTGTAATTATTCCTAACATGGAGAATAAAAGTGTCACAATCTACATAATGATTGAATAGAAATTCATGTGCTTTAAAAATTGATTCCAATCAAGCATTTTTTAAAAAGAGGATTTTACAATCAAAAGACATTAAGATTTATTTCTACATCTATTTTAATTTATAACAGACATCTTTTAGTGTAAGCTGTTTTTTTTAACAATATAGTTCTGCCAAAACCATTACGTTGGATAAATGATTAAATATTTCCTGAAATATTTTATTGACGTATTGCATTGTCCATATTTTCCTAAATTGTGTGTACACAGTTTGAAACAATTTTTTTCCATAGAAATATTTTAAAAATTGATTGCAAAATTTAGTCTAAAAAAAACAAAAAAGCAGAATTTCTGTTAAAAAAAGTATCTAAAAATGTGAATTAGCAATAGTCTTACTAAGCTAACTATATTTTTCTGTAATGGATGTAAGCCTTTTAAAATTTAAATATCCATGTTTCTAAATGCATTTTAAAACTCTACATAATCTATTTATCATGTTAAATGTAAATCTATTATTATAAAGTGGTGAAAATTTTGAAATTATTAAAGCAGAAATAAACCTCTGATAATGCGCTATTCCTTAAATATTACAAATCTCTGCACACTCACCTGCCAGTAAGAGCTCAAAAAACTTAAGTGATTCACTTAAGTTTAGAACACATTTGCATGTACACCAACTCTCACTGACCATGCTTAAATCAGCTTGAATCTATTGGGTGACTGGTGTTATAATAAAATATTGAATTGTACAAATTTAGTTAATCTATCACAGGAGAAAGACAATGTCTCATTTTTAACCACCTACAATTAGACTTATATGACTTATAAATGTAAATCTATTATTATAAAGCACTGAAGATTTTAAACTTATTACAGTAGAAGTCAATCTCCAATAATACACTATTTCTTAAATATTATAAATCTCCATGCACACACCCACCAGTTAGAGATCATTATCAGAGGTTGACACCCACTTTAATAATTTCAAAATTTTAAGTGCTTTATAATAACACATTTACATTTATAAGACATATAAGTCTAATTGTAGGTACTTAAAAATAAGACAATGTATTTCTCCTACAATAGGTTAACTAAATTTGTACACTTCAATGTTTGATGACAACATCCAGCACATAATAGCCTCAAGCCCTGATTTAAGTATGTTCAGTAAGAGTTGGTATATATACAAATGCACTCTAAACTTAAATGATTTACTTAAGTTTTTTGAGCATTTACTGGTAGGCAAGTGTATAAAAATTTATAATATTTAAGAAATAGCACATTATCGAGGTTGACTTTGGCTTTAATAATTTTATTATGTTAAATAAAATTCTGACCCCACTGACAATTTTATTATTCACATACATACATCAAAAGGGTTTTTAATTGTTCTTTTCACCTTACTATTTTCCTAGAAGAATGTTTTGCTTATAAACAATATTTCATGACTCATTATATTTAGTAAGAAAGACTATGAGTTCCATTTATCAGATTTGGATTGTGTTTAAAAATTTGATTGTTGTTATATTTAAATTTGTGAAGAACTTAATGTTTAGAAAAAAAACATGGTTATTGATTAAGTTTTGACAAGTGTTGTTAATATTAATTTTATGGCTTTAATTATTTACATTCACTAGTCTAATATTATACTTATTTATGACATCAACTAAATATAAATTTAAATATCAATAAATTCTCTTGAAGAATATAAATTAGATAATAGTATATTAAATTCAGCATTAATATTTAGGATTACATTCATAAATACACTTTATAAAGCAATAAAAGAAAAAATAATTCAAGGACAACTCAATCAAAATACATTTCACAGAGGTAAAATATGATAATTAAAATTAATATATATTTTTATAAAAAAACTTTACAATTTTCAAACAAAAATAAGACCCTGGAGAATGAATACTTGAATATTCTTATATAAATTATAAATGTTTCTTTTCCAAGAATTTAATTCAAATTATCACATCATAAAATCTATAGTAAAATTAGATCTATTACTTTGTATATTCAAATAAAATTATTAAAAACACTCAAAATTCTTTTCTAGGAAAAGTATGTATCAGTTTTTTTTCCTAAAATTAGTTCCAGAATGCTGTTAATTCCATTTTATTTTTAATTAAAATATTTGGATAATTCCAACCATTTCTAACATCTACCAAAATCAGTCTGTATAATAGTGATACATTTTTTAATATTAAATGCTTTTATTGACTACAGAAAAAAAATGTTTCTTTAACCACAATTGCAGTTTTTAGATTTAACTTGAAATAAAAACATGGGGGTAGGGTGAAAAATTAATTAAGGCAATTCCTTGCTATAAAAAGTAGGGATTGACTTAATTAATTTTTAGACACTTCCTCTCCTTCCTCTTATTTCAAGTTAAATTTAAAAGCTCCATTCATAGTTGAAGAAATAGTTTTTTTTATTTTTTAGTGATGGTCAATAAAAGCATTTAATATAATTTTTTTTTAATTTCTATTATTTTTAAATTTTTAGTATTGGCACAGTAAATGAAAATGTGAAACTACATCATATTTTAAATTGACTGAATACTTATAATTGATATATATATATATATATATATATATATATATATATTATAAGATATATATATATATATATGTAATATACAAATCAATATATATATATCAAAATACAGTACAATTTATATAAATTATATTCTTTTAGAAGTACTTTCGACTATACACTTTGTAGTCTTTATCAACTATATAACGTTGAATAATCAAAACGAGACAACACTTAACAATACCCATAGTTCAATTCAGATTTCCCACAATTCTGTTATCTTAACATTTGATGACTGGCGATTCATTAACATTTGACGATTTTTTGAAATCAACATAGCTTCTTTTATTTTACGTTTATTATGACAATGTTCAATTTGAATAATTTTCATATTTTTATAATCAAATTTAAATCCATATTGACAAGATTTATTATGATGAAATATAACAGATGATGAAGGTTTATTTACATCTGTTCCATATTGATTCTCTTTTTGAATTCAATTATATAAAAGCATATGTTCTTTTATTCTCTTCTCAAATGTACACTTAGATTCACCAATGTATTGTACGCTGCATCCACATATCAATCTATATATAATAGAATTTTGATTAAACTTTGAATTTTGAATTTTAGAATTATTAAGCAATCTATTTATGTTATTTGTAGAGAAAAAAGCAATATGACACAAACCATTATAAATTTTCCTAATAAACTTGACCTGCTCATCTGATATAAATGGCACTGAAATCCATTTCATTTTGATATTTTTATTTTTAATTTTATTATATATATATATATATGATAAACAAAAATGCAAGTTAAAAAACTTGCTAACGCTTGTATTTATGTCCACAGATGGCGTTCTACCAAAAACGCCCATCAAGCGTATGTTTTGTTTACATAAACGTCAGAGTAGTTAGTATTCACTATAACTATAATTCCACTTTCAGATCATGATTTCAAGCTATTTGCTATCGTCAGTGAAAGACAGGAATAAAGAAACTAGATCTAAATACAAACTCTGAGCGTTTATGAAACAATTTCTATTCAGCTTGCAAGAGTGAATTTTTTAGACATGTAATGTCTTCAAACTCAGCATAGCAAACCAGATAGCTATATGGGTCTGATCTCAGTTCAGCATCACCACATAGTAGAAGCCTCTGCAATCTATATCATTGCAAGAAAGACCTCAAAGGTACATTTATGATAAACAAAAATGCAAGTTAAAAAATTTGCTAACGCTTGTATTTATGTCCACAGATGGCGTTCTACCAAAAACGCCCATCAAGCGTATGTTTTGTTTACATAAACATCAGAGTAGTTAGTATTCACTATCTCTAACTATAATTCCACTTTCAGATCATGATTTCAAGCTATTTGCTATCGTCAGTGAAAGACAGGAATAAAGAAACTAGATCTAAATACAAACTGAGCGTTTATGAAACAATTTCTATTCAGCTTGCAAGCGTGAATTTTTTAGACACATAATGTCAAACCAGCATAGCAAACCAGATAGCTATATGGGTCTGATCTCAGTTCAGCATCACCACATAATAGAAGCCTCTGCAATCTATATCATTGCAAGAAAGACCTCAAAGGTACATTTATGATAAACAAAAATGCAAGTTAAAAAACTTGCTAACACTTGTATTTATGTCCACAGATGGCGTTCTACCAAAAACGCCCATCAAGCGTATGTTTTGTTTACATAAATGTCAAAGTAGTTAGTATTCACTATCTCTAACTATAATTCCACTTTCAGATCATGATTTCAAGCTATTTGCTATCGTCAGTGAAAGACAAATAGCTTGAAATCATGATCTGAAAGTGGAATTATAGTTAGAGATAGTGAATACTAACTACTCTGATGTTTATGTAAACAAAACATACGCTTGATGGGCGTTTTTGGTAGAATGCCATCTGTGGACATAAATACAAGCGTTAGCAAGTTTTTTAACTTGCATTTTTGTTTATCATAAATGTACCTTTGAGGTCTTTCTTGCAATGATATAGATTGCAGAGGCTTCTACTATGTGGTGATGCTGAACTGAGATCAGACCCATATAGCTATCTGGTTTGCTATGCTGAGTTTGAAGACATTACGTGTCTAAAAAATTCACGCTTGCAAGCTGAATAGAAATTGTTTCATAAACGCTCAGAGTTTGTATTTAGATCTAGTTTCTTTATTCCTGTCTTTCACTGACGATAGCAAATAGCTTGAAATCATGATCTGAAAGTGGAATTATAGTTAGAGATAGTGAATACTAACTACTCTGACGTTTATGTAAACAAAACATACGCTTGATGGGCGTTTTTGGTAGAACGCCATCTGTGGACATAAATACAAGCGTTAGCAAGTTTTTTAACTTGCATTTTTGTTTATCATAAATGTACCTTTGAGGTCTTTCTTGCAATGATATAGATTGCAGAGGCTTCTACTATGTGGTGATGCTGAACTGAGATCAGACCCATATAGCTATCTGGTTTGCTATGCTGAGTTTGAAGACATTATGTGTCTAAAAAATTCACGCTTGCAAGCTGAATAGAAATTGTTTCATAAACGCTCATAGTTTGTATTTAGATCTAGTTTCTTTATTCCTGTCTTTCACTGATGATAGCAAATAGCTTGAAATCATGATCTGAAAGTGGAATTATAGTTAGAGATAGTGAATACTAACTACTCTGACGTTTATGTAAACAAAACATACGCTTGATGGGCATTTTTGGTAGAACGCCATCTGTGGACATATATATATATATAAAACTACATATTTCTGTTATAGTTAAAATATATACCCCATATGTGTATATTCTAATTAGTGTATATATATATGATTAAAAACATGAAATATAGTTTTAAGTGAAAAGTGTTTAATATTTTTAATTTCATTGGAATTTTTATATTTTTTTTTAGAAAAAAATGTTATTAAAACTATATTGTAAATCAATATCACTTAATATATTTACTTTTATTTTAAATTAATTTCACACATATAGTACATATATATCACTAGATATTTCTGCAGTAAGTTAATAAATATACTCTTTATGTATATATCATAGTTAGTATGTGTAAATAATTATATAAGTATATGAAATCAGTAAGTAAATTTTTTATATTATAAACCATTATCATTATTTAAATTGTAACAAATAAAACTGATTCTGAGCATTAAAAAAATTCCACTCCCTTTTTTATCTAAGAAACTAATTTATTTATTTAAAAAATTAAAATGTCTTGTCACTTTTATAAATAGTTTAAACAAATGTACAAAATTTTACCAAGTTATATTGAACTTAAGTTTTTCAAATATTGATTTTAAAATGTTAAAAAATGTTATTAAATAAAAAAAATATTTATACCACCCTCATGTGAATTTTATTTAAAACAAACAAAAGTTCCAAAAACAATTTTTAATAGTGATACATGATATTATTAAATACTGTTAATATTTTACTGCCATCTGTTCCATAGCTAAGAAACTATGTGACCTACTGAAAAAATTGGTGTCTTATATGGATTAACCTGGTATTACTTAGTTATATGCCAGACTTTAGGCAGTTCAATTGCAATTAAATATATTGACCTTCAGTTTTAAAATTTTATTCTCACTTGAAAAATATTACACTTAACAAATAAACAGATGAACAAACCATTTTTTTCACCTTTAATAATGACATTTAAAAAACAAATCTTTATGATCATCCATTTTTTGTTTAAGATACCAATTTGTTAAGAAATATATTGATTATTTTCTATTAATAAAATATCAGAGACCAATATAATGGATTTTATTTTCGTCAAAAGTAATTTAGCTAAAGTAATGTAAATTAAATGAAGCAACAACAAAATCTAAAAATAAGATGAGCAAACTTTCCATATATTACTGCTACCAAATGGAACCTTCATAATCAATGGATACAGGAAGGTTTATGTATAAAATCTGTATCTATTGTCATAAACATATACAACATCACCAGAGTAATTTCTAGCTTGTAGCTTTTATCAGTGAAAAGCCTTGGATTTGAAAACATTGCACCTAGATGTTAGGATCTAATGTAATTCTCCACCCACCCTTTGATTATTTGGTGAACTATAAAGCTAGGAGTCCAAGGTAAAATACCATAATGTTCCCAATCCAAGCTCATTCACTGGTATAGTCATATAGATCTGAATTCAGTTCAGCATCTATACAATTTGCTGTCTTTGGTTTTCCAAAAACCATAGTCACCATTATTCTATGGACAGGGTAAGCATAAAAACATCAAAAATCACATTATCACCATTTCTTATACTTACACATGCTGTTAATAGTAGTAAACTCTCCATACAGTCATTCCAGCCATTAATTACAAAGGCTTGCACCTGATGACATTACTGTATGGAGAGTTTCTATTCTTATTAACAGCATGTGTAAGCTTGGTGAACTGAGTTCAGTTCTATATGACTATACAAGTGAATGAGTGTGGGTTGGAAACATTAGGGTATTTTCACCCTGGGGTCCTAGCTTTATAGTTGACTAAATAAGTAAAGGATGGCTGTAGGAGGACTGCATTAGATCCTAATATCTAAATGCAGTGCTCTCAAATCCAAGGCTCCTCATTGATGAAAGCTTACAAGATAAAAACCAGTATGAGGATGTTGAATTGGTAGGAACTAGATAGGGATTTTATGCACAAAAATTTCTGCATCTTTTGATTATAAAGGCTTGCACTTGGTGGCACTACTGTATGGCGAGTTTGCTATTCTTATTAATAACATGTATATGTTCATAAAATAGTGATCATGTGAAAATCCATAAACACTGCTTGATGTCATATTAAAAACATATTTAATACTGTTTTCGTAAAATATTTGATATTTAGTTTTTCTTTGATTTTTGCAATAAATAATGATAAATCATTTCTGTGTTTTAATTTTGCAATCCAACTGCAAATGTTTTATACAATAAATTTTGTTTTTCAGTAAAGACATTTAAAGTTTTCACACAAACTACAGGAAATTAATAAATAAATTCGTTTTTGGTTACTTTTGCCTTTGTTATTATATATAGAAACAACATTTATTTGAAATTATGTAAATCAAATTGAATATTTACCCAGTAAACTTGTTGCCACCTTCATCATTATATCCACTAGATGTTATTTTTGTGGTAGAGTGAAGAATGTCACTAATTCATTTCTTATTGGAATATATATATATATATATAGGATTTCAATTATTCTGCCTTACATTATCTTACTATGAATATGTAACTCTCAGCTTACCTAAATCTAAGCATAATATATCAACTTATTATTTCTTTATGTATGTTTACAAGAATAATTTTATTTCCTATTTCACTTATGCCAAACTAATTAACAATGAATATTTTATAAATGCCAGATAGTAGTATAAGTTGCTATCCATTGTGGTCATGCCTTTATCACCAGACTAGAAGTTGTTGTCAGTAAAGAGTTTTGGATATGGATCTACTGTACCCGGATTTATTAGATTAATTAAATTTTCAACTCCTTTTTTAAATTTCAGGGTACAAAAGCAAATGCAGAAACTATTTTAATGTTTTGAATTTAAGACAACTTGCTTTTATAATTATAAAAAGATGATACCATTTTAGTATCTATGTATTATAGACAGTTTTTTAATAATTGTAGACATCTATATTTTTTGGCAGGATTGTGATAAAACTACTATCACATCACATCACTCAAACTTAAAAAATGCTGTTTAGTACAAATATATTTCTCCTACTCTAGTTCTGCCAAATAGATTAAAATAATTCAGATGTATTAGATACAGAACTGTGTAGAAATTTTTAAAGCACTGCTATCTGGTGTTTTTTAACCTATATTGCACTAAATGATAAAACTAGAATAAAAAAAGTAGAATAGCATTGTATAATTTGAAACTATGTGCTTTTCTGATAATTTAATTTATATAATTATACAGCAGATTGCCTTCAAATTTAGGCAGACTGAAAATGACATTTTCAACATAATAATTGCAAAACCTTAGTAAAAGAAGGTCATAAAACCGTTTTTTTTTTTTAAATTATCTTTCAAAAATAGTTTAAATAATTGTTATATAAATTGACCAATAGGATTTATTGAAAAACTTTAAAAAGCAATGTATGTTGACACCAGTTGAGCATTTCAGAAAATTTAATAATTTGACAATGCAAAGCCTTAAATCTCTAAACTGCAGATGCCCTAAGCATTCCTATTTTATCAAAGAATGACATATTCCTATCAGAATCAAGAATACAAAAATCTTGGCACACCTATAATATAATTTAGCAGCAATTAAACAATATATATATTGACTATTGAATATAGCACTCAATTCTCAAAAAAATCATATTACAAAGTATAAAATAATTAAACACTTCAAAAACACAAATTTCTTAGCATTAGATTATATTTCAGACAAATTACAGAAAGTGTTACTACATTATGTTTTTATTAAACATTCCTCTTGTCAATATATCTTCAATCACTCTACTAATATAATATTTTGTTGTTTTTTAAAAAAAAATCACACTTATTATAACCTTTCAATAAATGATATGAGTTTTTACACAGGATAACATTAATACATAATATTTTTGTAAGGATTATTCTAAAAAAAAATTGAAATAACTTATTTGTTTCAAGTTATCCACGATATATATATATATATATATATATATATATATATATATATATATATATATATATATATATATTTATATATATATATATATATGAATAATATTTCTGTAGTCTAATTTTCTCTACATCACTCTTACATTTTGTAGGGGCTAGTTTTTGTCCACTTTCAACATGTTGTCAAGGGGTGTATTCATAAACATATGACTAAGGACATGTGAAAAAGATATATGATTTCCAAGATGCACATTTCACGTTAAAACAGTATTCATCATTTGGTACAGATCACTTTCTTCTACACATATCTTTATCCTTGTTCAATATATATAGATAGGGAACCACTACAGTTTAATCGATGTGCCAAACTTACTGCCCTGACAACATTGACACAAAATACTTGATGGAAGAATATTAATAATTCTTATTAGTCATTTGTTAGAGTGGAGATTATTAGTGGTATAGTAAAAATTATAGTACAGAAATATTATTCATTAAATGGATAATCTCTAGTCTAATGCAAGACTAATAAAAATGGTGAATAAACAAATATACATATTGTAGCATGAAAAAAATATAAAGATTATAATATTCATTTACATGAAATGGGTAGTAATTATAAATTTATTTAAACACACATTGATTACATAAGTAATATTTATTAAGGCTGTAGCCTCAAGCACATGCATATAAAATGCGATAGTAGGGACCTCTACAGGTCTTAAACCACAAGCTTACTCTTTGAAAAAAAGAGGGGAACCCTTCTTTACTTCAACCTACTTTCTATTTAAATAGGTGAAGCTGAAGCGGTTCGATCTGAGAGTGTGAAGCTATTCAATACTTCACTAATTAAGTCCACATTTCTTATTACATATTAATACTCATGAAATCTTTTGATAAAATGAGTAGTTAAATATCATTCATAACATATTTTTTATTGACAATGTTTTGATAATGTTGAGATGAATTAAGAATATATTACTGGTTTTTTACATCCTAAACAAACTTAAACAATGATTTGATCAACAATACAACTTTGAAAGTCATTCATCATAATTAATTATAGATTACAATCATTCTTTTATGGGAAAATCAATCAATCTATTTCAAATTCAATTAATTTATCTTTTTTTTTTTTTACCCTAAAATGAAATTTTATTAAAATTGATGTTATTCTTGGTGGACTGACTACTTAAGTATTACAACTCATGACTGGTAGTATTTGACATTACCATTATGGGGGTCATGTACAGAGTTAAATAAAATAACAGCTTCATAGGTTTTGTGTAAAACCTTGTATAATGCTAAGACTTAGAGAAAGAATTCATTATCTTTATATATTCCAATAATGATTAAAATTACTACTTAACTTATTGTTTAGAATAATACCATTCAAGCAATCTCATTAGCCGTTTTAGGGTTAATCTCAAATCTACATGTCTTGTGCAATATATATATATATAATTAAAATTTTAATGGTAAATACAGTATTATAGTTTAAATTCTTTTGTAGTGCTTTCGATTATGTGGTAATCCTCATCAGCTTTAACTGAATTTCAACTTTTTTAAACTTAATGTTACATATATTTCCATAAGCTGTGTATGGCCATATTTGTAACTTGCCTATTAATATCATTATCCTTATATTGATTTCTTTTTTCCATTAATATTTTTATTTCACTATTATTAAATGTAAATGTATTGCAAATACGACCATACTCAGCTTATGGAAATGTATGTAACATTAAGTTTAAAAAATTTGAAATTCAGTTAAAACTGACGAGGATTACCACATAATCGAAAGTGCTACAAAAGAATTTAAACTATAATATTGTAGGTTATAGAGGGCATGGCACATGAAACTAAGAAGACTCTCACATCAGCTCAAGAAGAAGTTCAAAGTATTGTGAGACAAATTTTAAAAGATTTCATTTCAATTATTCTAGGACCCAAGATTAAGTTACAATCTTGTAGCAGAGCACTTTCTAGTTTTTAATTTGTTTATTAAGTATCCAAAATTGATTAAGTGCTACGGAGAAGGTTTTATAACCTTCCCAAGATGGATGCTGACTGTCAAAGTCAGAATAAGCAAGCATTCAGTAGTATTAAACTTAATGACATATTGAGAAGTGATCAAGTAATTCCAGAAATATTTAAACAATCTAAATCAATTAAAAATAGTTCAGAAAGATGTTTAGAGGTGAATGAACTAAAGGAAGTTCAGAAAAAAAATGAAATTTGAGGTAAATAAAAAAACTGTTTTAAAGAAAAATTCAAACGGTACCAAAAATACAGTAGATATTGGGCTAAAGATTAATGAAAACATTAAGATACAGCAAATTAAAGTTGATACAATGAAACATAAGCTAAATATTAATGAATGATACTGCCAAGTTTCATGGAAATCTATCAGAAAATAAAGTTGTGGGGGGGGGTCCATCATAAAACTACTAAAATCTAAAACAATAATTAAAAATCATGGGAATTTTGTCACAAGAGAGGGCACTGTACCCAAATTCATGATATAGAAGCAGAACTGGAATGAAACAAAGACAAATATCACCAAAGAGACTCTACATTGATCAATACAAGAATAAATACCGAAGGACACACTAAAGAGCTCAGGAAAAGTACACAAAGTAATTATCTAGACAAAACCATCACAATTAAAAGCCAAAGCTTGGAAAAAAAATAGGGAAAAAGTTACAGAAGTCCAGCAGTATCCAGTCAAACTTGCTGGTGAGATCAATAATGCAGAACTAACACTTCCAACATTTTCAGAAAAGTTAAAGAAGGATACTAAGACTTCCAAATGGCAAGGTTTCAAGACCCCATATGCCAATGGCTTTCAAATGGAGAAGGGGATTATGGGCCTTAAGACAAAGCTAGAGCTAGTAGTCAGAGGTCATGAAAACAATCTGATCAATGCAAAGTATGAAAAAACTAGTCATGCTGGCATCTCCCATGAGAATAAATTTGAGAATGGCTTAATATATCATAATGTTGAGTCAAGTACAAACAACTCTAATCAGGATAGAAATAATTTAATTCCAGAAAGACTTTCAATCAGTCAATGATGAATTTAATAATAGAATTCCTCAGAAATTATTTTAATTCCTTTCTTAGCTTCCAGAATCAGTATACTTTAACATTGAGCACAACGAATAAAAAATGTGAACTTTGTATATTTTTAATAAATGAGCTATTTGTCTTAATCAAGGACTTAAATATCATTGATTCAATAAGAAGGGTCTACTATCACCCAAACAAAAAATATGTCACACTAGAATTTGAGAACACTTTAGCCAAAGAAAGATTCAAAAGATCTAAAATGTTTCTAGATGGAAAATATTTAGTGAAAATTGACTTGGAAAGACCAAGATTGATAACAGGTGGTGCGGAATTGTCATGTGGAATTTGGAAAAGATGAATTTCAGGGACTATTACTACAGTTTGGCTCTATTGAACGGTTCATTTTCCTAATGAAAAGAAGAGCAGGGATTCAGCTGCCATCCAATAACACAATATTTACAATGAGGCTAACTAAAGATATCAGTACACTGGATATACCATCTATTCTTGAGCAGAATAAAAGCCCAATATACATAGTAATTCAAGGAATTCAACCACAGTGTTGTGGATATGGAGACACTAGCCATTTAATTAGGGACTGTCCAAAAAAGAGTACGCACAGAATGTGGGGAAAGCTATAGCAGATTCCACAAATGTTCAATAACATCAAGCAATCCTTCACTTATAAATCAACAATTACAACTGGAATTACAAGAATCTCATTTAAAATATATAAGTGAAAACAAATAAGCTACATTATAAGGAAAATCAAGAAACCTTGCATAGTAGATTTGAAGATGGGACAAATGCATGTCAAGCTAGAAATACAGCCAAAGAGATAAAGAAACAATCAGCACAGGCAGAACTGACCACCTTCAAATCAATACAATCTGAAGAATCTGAAGGCACATTAGAAAAAATAGGTCAATTAAAAAAAGCTAACATGGGTAAAATGACACAAGGTGCAAGTTTCAAAAGGAAAAATAAGAATGGCTTTGGCTCACAAACCGATGAGCATAGTGTTGTGGGCTCAAACATCGAGCTGTGTGGTGAGCAAGAAAAGAAAACAGAGGATCTCTCCAAAAGAAGACAGAAGAAGTTTGCTCAGCAGAAGTCAGGGGATGAGATGGAAACTGAATCAGAAGGTCAGATAGTCAATGACCCAGAGGTAATAGAACATGATATTTTAGCTCACCCCATGATCTTCAAATGTATTGTTGAATCTAAAGGGGAATGTCTTTTTAGGAAGGAGCATGTATTTAGCAAGAGTCAAGTAGGGCAGATAATTTCAGAAGAGGCAGATAATCCAGGGAAAAAAATCAATAACATAGAAGAGCAATGGAATGATGAGGCTTGTAGTGACAGGTCTGGAAGCAGGCAAGGTGAAGTAGTGCAGGGTATCTCAGAAAAGTCTGATAATCCAGTAGACGAACTTGATAATGTAGAAGAGCAATGGAGCAATGAGGCTCATAGTGACAGTTTTGGAATTGAGGAAGTAGATGGCTATCCAAAGGAAATGCAGCAACAAATTTGTACTAGTCCTCTGTGTACTGATGAAACAGAAGAAAGCACAGATGATGAAGAAATAAGCTCACAAGAGGAAAATTTTGAAGAAAATTCAGAACAGGAAAGCAATAGAAATTCAGAAATGGATTAAAGTATGATTCCCTAGATGAGGTTTATACAAAGACATGGCAACATAGATCAAGTTTTAAGGATTTGTAAATTAAAGGACTTGGCAATTCAAAGACTCTTATGAATCAATGGAGAAGACTAGGGTTATTGACTGTAGTATGATCTCAAGATTTCTTTTAAACATATGTATTTACATCATTTAGTGGGTGATCAGTCACCTGCATTTTTTCCTTAATAAAAAAAACTATAATATTGTATTTACCATTATTTTTTTTTTTTTTTTTATATAAAATATTTTATAAAGGGTATTGTATTTTACATTATATATATATATAATTAGTTTCCAACCAGTAACCACCTAAACATTCACAGTAAATATAGCAACCAATATCTCTAACTGCTGTCAAGGCAACCTTCACACCTTTTAATAGCAAGAATGGAAATCCTATATATATATATATATATATATATATATATATATATATATATAGGACATTCCATATATATATATATATATATATATATATATATTGTGAATGTTCAAATTGATGATCCAGGTATATATATAAAAAAAAAAAAAATAAACAATTCAGTACAATATAAGTTTAACTAAATAGGATTGATATTATTTTATATATTTCATATATGAATGCAGTCACCATAGTAACATTATTATATACAGTTCAATGTTTTTTTTTATGTTGAGTATATGTGTTTATAAATTAATTTAAAAAAAATATATATATATTATTAAAAAAATATAGATATGTGTAAATCATTGATGTTTATCAATAATTTAAAAGGTTATTATATCAATTTTGTATTTTGGTTTGTAAAATAATAAAAAAATTGTAATCGAATTTGGATTTAATCTTCATGTATCTTTTTATCCGAACTTACCCATAACCGCGCCAAAACAACTATAAGAAAATTGATAGAATTGAGTTTTTTTTTGAGTAATTTTGTGTGGTCGTCAAGATACGAAAAACGTCAGAAAGAGAACATATAAAAAGGACGCGACAGAATATAACAGGACTCTTTATCATTTTGCAATAGTAAAGGATAGATCTATTTTCTGTGTCTTAACAAATAAATTTTTTCAATATTTTTTTTTTGTGTGTAAAACTATAAAACATGGAAAAATAGTGGAATTATCTGCCCGTTCAATCATTCAGCGGGCAGTTGAAAGGCCTCGGGGAAGCGACAGCAAAGTAAAAAAAAAAACCTATGAAGTAAAAAAAAAAAAAATGCTTTATAAAAAAAAAAAAATGGATTTGCATAAACATCGTCTCACGATTAAAGGAACAGGAACCCACTGGATCAATTCACATCATAAAAGGGATAATCAAAGTGCACTCACCTCTTCGGATGAAAAAAAAAAAAAGAAAACTTTTAGTGAAGTATTGTAAAGTTTACGATTATTATTTCTGACGGAGAAACTTCTCTTTACACTATAACTGAAGTCAATCGATAGACCAATAAATAGTGAACGAACAGACTTATATATATATGGTATGATTTTTTTTTTTTTTTATGAAATGTGTGTGTATTAATTTTTTTTTATATGTAATAAAATATGATGATTTTTTTTTAATTATCTCTAAAAGTAATATAATTTATTAAATGAAAATGATCGGAAAGACTCAAATATATTTATTATTTCATATTCATTTATCCGTAATTATTTTGATAAACAAATAGATTTTGATACCCTCCTATTTCACATTTTGGTATCGGTTATATGTAAATTTTTTTAGTAAAATATCTAAGAGCCTTTCCCGTCATTTACTCATTCATTTTTTTTTGTCGTTATCGTTATTGCAACACATATATAGAGATACACATAGCAATTTGATCATTTTATTTAGTCAACCAATCTAAGATATAAAGTCATTTCGGATGTATTTTATCATTAATATTGCCAATTTTCTTTTCTATAATCTAATAAATTGAGTTAATTTAAATATCAAGACTAGTTTAATTATTTTGTTTTATTTGGATTGCGTAAGACGGCATAGCTATTTAAGTAACAGGATTCAAACTCAGCTTGGTAAGCGAATTGGAATATAAGATAAGGTATGTTTTGCTTATTAGTATTTCATTTTATTTCTATATGAATTTCATATTTATATTTGCATTCGAATATTATATATACATATTATCATTTATCTTAGTTAATATTACAAAGTCAATCATTTCATGTTTGTCTGATTCCGTCATAAAAATCTAAATAGATTATACTTTATCGTTTGGTTCAGAATAATTCGTCTTGGATATTTTCTTAAACTCCTATAAAATGAAGAGAATAAACTTCATTGACCGATTTAATTGAATATTGTTTTGATTTGTATAAATATCAATTATAATCATATGTTGCCAGTCAATTTTTATTCAATTGTTTAAAATTTCAAACAAGTTGTATTAATACTCACAGGTGAATAAACATCCAATAGAAGCTCGATATATCTTTTATGTAATGTGGTTGGACATTGTAAAGTTAGAGATGAGCTAATAGAGTGTTGATATTAAACTCCAGTGAAGTATTCTATTTTAAAACCTAAACGAAGCACTAATTAAGCATCATTTTATTGGAAGATATTTGTGAGTTATTTATAAATTATTTTGTAGCTTCTTAGTAAACCATCGACGTCTATTAATTTGTTTAAACATTTAAGTGAGTGTATAAATTTTCAAAGTGTTTATAAAATTATAATAAAACCAGTTGATACCCACAGAAAATTATTAATTAGAGATTGAAGTAGAAAGAATTGTATATCGTTTATTGACACGAGTGTTTATCTTTCTATTTAGCGTTTATTAAAATAGATATATGTATATTTGGGTTCAAGTATTATTTTGTTTTGTTGTTTAAATAATGTCTGTATGTAAACAAATGTTTTGTAAAGTACTATTACAGGTACTTAGAAGCTTATCCATTAAGTTAAAAAGGCAGCATCTTTAAATAATAAAGTAGATTTAAATTACTATAACAGTAACAGGCTAATAAAATATATATTGGGATCTGTTTTAATTATTAATTGGATTTGATTTTGATTAGATTGCCAATCTAGTAGTTAGCCTAATCCTATATTATTGTTTAGGGCAATAGTAGTTGGTTTCCCTGCTCTTTGCAATTTATGTTGTAATTGTGATGGATTTGTTGATGTCTGGAGCAGATAGTCTCATTATTCCTTCATTTCACATATAACTTAAGTAAATTAAACTTTAAGAGAGATTATTTGTGTTTTGTGATGGTTTATTACATGACGACGACCCGATTGAGCTAGACCAGATTAATTTAAATTAGATTTTAGATTTTTTATCAGATCAGATTGATCATCCTAACCATCACCTTCATACATCAATTCAATCAGTTACAAATTGGCACCAACATTTTGGGCCTTCTTTCTTCAATTTAAATGGAATACAGCATTCAACAATTCCGTCGGTTACAATATATATATATATTCAGAAGAAATGCTAAATAGTTTTAAATACACTTACATTTTATATTAACACTAAGACTTTACATGTTCAATAACCACAAAGTCAATCAATCAATCAATCAATTAATCAATCAATCTCAGACACTGTTTGAAAAATAACCATTTGCTCAATGAAATAGCAGGGAATTACTTCTTGGATCTTCCAACATACCGACTTTAATAGTAACCGTCATCAATTGAAAATAAACATTCTACTTTACATATAAAACATATAAAAATTGTATGTTTTCAAAGACATGGTCTTTTGAAAATTTTTATTAACTATATAATTTTATATATTAAAAAAATATTACACTTATCCTTTGGGATAATAATATTTTTGAACTAATAATATGTGGTATTGATTAGCATATGGTATAACACAATTTTAAAAGTAATTATAGGTTTATCATAAATTAGTATACATAATCAGAGAACAAACGTTTTAAATACATTAATAATTAAAAGGGATTTAAACCCAGATTGGGAAGTTCCTTAAGGCTATCCATTCCATCCTTTACAAATAATACACATGACCACATACATGTGAAAAAGATAAATGATCTCCAATATATGTATTTCTTGCTGAACCAGTACTTATCATTTGGTCCAGATCATAATCTCCTCCACACACTCATATTTATATAATCAGTTCCCAGTTTATGTTAAGATTGCAAATCTTCCAAACTTTAATAGACATGTTTAAATCTTCTCCACCCTCCAACTCTTCAGCCATCTCTTTAATTGAAAACTGACAGTGAAATGCCCAAAGCTCTTGTTGATGACAATATTATGGTCATACCCATGTTAATATTATGTCACTCTGACCCTCTTCATTTAAATACACAGAAGAGGATGGCCAGAATACATCCTGAATATGTAATATTTAAATACAGGTATATTGTTTATACTGAACAATGTAATTAGAAAGATTTAAACTCAGACTTTCAAGCTTCTTATAGCTACCCACTCAATTCTATAGAGAGTTTGAAAGTCCCAGTTAAATTTTTTTAAAATTATATTAAGTTCAGTATAGATAATATACTTTGTATTTAAATATTACATATTCAGCCTGTATTTTGCCCATTCTTCTTCTGTATATTAAATTGGACATATTAAGGTTCTATATATGAGGGATCAGAGTGACTTAAAGTCAACATGAGTTTGACATTAATATTGGCATCAACAAAAGCTTTCAATATTCCTTCATCAGATTTTCAATGAAATGGATGACTGAAGAGTTGGAAGATGGAGAAGATTGAAGCCTGTCCATTAAAATTTGAAGATTTGTTATCTGAATATAAGTTGAGCACTGATTATATATATATGGGAGATTATGATCTAGACCAACTGTTGAGTACTGGTTTAGCACGAAATACGTATATTGGAGATCATTTATTTTTTTCATAGGTATGTGGTCACATATATCGGTTGTATAGGATGGAGTGGATAGCTACAGGAGCTTAAAATTCAGAGTTCTAATCCCTTCTAATTATCTTAAGTTCGGTGTAGACAATATACTTGTTTTTAAATATTATTTATTAATAATTGTAAATACACTGATTGTTAATACAATATATAAATATTTATGTCTATATTGTTTATACCGTGAAATACCCTTGTTTCTATAAAAAATAAAGCAAGAGTATGTGTATGAGCTTGCACATATATTTGTTAGCGTATGTAGTTTTTTTAGAAATACTTTTAAATTTCTTTAGTTTTATAATTAAATTTTATTTTCTTTTGACGTGTGGAAATCTCAATACACACTTGAACGGTGATCGTCCTAAGCCTCGTTGCAGTAAAGCCTGGTTTGTAACAGCTTGGTAATTCTTTTCTATTTCTGTCGCAAACACATTCGCTTCTAGACTGTTAATTAATGATACTAAACTTTAGTAGTTTATCTTTTTTTTTTTTTGTTGCAAATGACATTTTGTAAGTCTCATGAGAATAAACAACAAAATTATTTATCATTACTTATGCACTCAAATAAACAAAAGAATGAGTTTATTTAAATGGAAAACTTGTCAAATAAGTTCACTATTTTATTAATATTTTTATTTAATTTAAAGTTGAGATTTTTAATATTTATTTTAAAAATATATTAACAACTGGCTATTATATTTATGCAAATCACATTATTTAATTAAATTTTAAATTAGCTTTCTTTATCATTAAAATGTAAATAGTATTAGCTAATTAAATATTAAATTATACTCAAAATTGTAATGATGTTAGCAATCACTTAAATTAACTATTCTAGTAAAGCCTTTTGATAAAATGTAATATCTTTGTTAGTTAAGCGCGAGTGATTTTTTAAATTCATTGAGGTCGTTTAAGTCATCATTAGTCGGGGTGTTGATTATTTGAGAAAGAGAAGTTAAAAGACAAACATCTTAAAAGTCAGAAAAATGGACCAACATGTTTTATATATGGACGTATTTGTAGTCAACAGATTAATTTGTAAAGTCATCGCAAAACTCCTTTCTAATGCAATTTTTTTATCTTTATTTTTTGTTTATTTTGGAATTGGAATGGCTATATTCGATAAATGACAGTATATGTGTATGTATGACATCATCATTTTAAACATTTCCCCACTACTTTACAACGAAAGTTTAATATAGTTTTTTTTTAAATCATAGCTTTTCTTCATTATTGAAAGTTTAATATAGTTTTTTTTAATTATAGCTTTTCCTCACTATTTCAGTAAACTTTTTTCATTTATTCTTTATCTAGGTCTCCTACAATCACTTAGGAATCAGTTTAGAGATGTATATATATATATAGCTACTTTATTAAATTATCAAATAATTGGTGCGAATAACTGAAATTATTTTGCAATTGTAAAGACTTTAAAATATTAACTTATAGCTATGGCTTTTAACTTTTTCTTCGTGCGGCATACTTACTGTTTACTGTTTAGATTATAACAAATAATTTAGATTAAAGTTTAGGTGGCAGTAGAACAAATACACTATACATTGACTACCAATTGCAGAAATTTATTTGAATGTCTACCTATGAGATATACAATTTGTTTTATTTTCTTTTGCTTTGTGAGAATATTTTAGCAGTTAATAAATAGGTATTGGTGTATAAAAATAAAAAATTATGATTTTATCATAAAAGTAAATATAAGTATGCTGTCTCCTTAAAAACAACGATAAAACAAAGCTGACCAAGAATTGTTAATTGTAACATTTTCTATTTTTTTTTTTTGTCTGTTGGAAATACATGCACTATTGTAGTAAAAATTTCCACCTCATTTTTAATATCATTAAACTTTCAGTAATGTATTAATAATTCTAAGAAAAAATATATGAACTAAGATCTTATAGTGAACTCAACACATATATTTTTATTTTACTCATCTGCAATTACAAAAAAAAAAAAATATCACTTGTCTATTTAAATATACTTTCTGAAATTGGCGGGCGAGTTTCACTAATTTTTAAACCATGGCAACTTTTTTGTTCAAATGCTATTTTATTTGCAGAGTCTACAAAAAAATAAATAAAGAACGTTATTATAAGTTTGCATAATAACAATATGAATATGAATGGCCATTATGCTTTGGATTTGTATATTTTGATAAAAAATATTTCAATATATAAGTTTTTTTATAGTGACTGACGCATTGGAACATCAAAATATAGATCTAGGATATTGTTATGTTCTGAAAAAATTTTATTAAAATGCATCAGCAGCAATTAGATTATAGGGCACTAATAAGAAGATTAATATCGATAAGGGGGTATTATAGAATGATTTCATGCCTTCAAAACTTTTTATAGCAGCTTTACAAGAAATATTCATGGATTAAAATGAAAAGCCAAGGAAGTATTGAAGATTATTTAATTCAATTAGATTTTGAAAACGATGTGGTTATTTTTTCAAATAATGCTTCAGAGGTTCAGAAAAACGTTATCAGAGTTATCAAATAAAACTTTAAAAAACCAGATTAAAGATAATTAAATGAATATTTAATAGATTTTCTCAAAAAAAAAAAGGATGATAATTATGAATGAGAAGAAATTAACAACTGCAAATACTTTGTTCACATTATTTATACAAATAAAACCATAATGGATAAAATGTATCATTCTTAATTAAACCTGAGTGGAATGCTTTTGGTAATGTATTTTACAAGTTCTTATTTATGGATTTGAGACAGATAAAAGTGTATAAATACAGAGATAACAGACCACTCATTAAAGTATAAAGAATTATATGTTAGAAGTACAAAAAAAATTGCAAATGAAATACATGGGTGAAAGAACTTATAAGTATCATTGACTTCATTGGAAAAAAATAAAAGACTGAAATGGAGGTCTGAATCCCATTGATAAAAGTCATGATAATAAATAGACAGTTGATTTTTAATTTGGATTTCAATAGATTGTAAAAGACTTAGAATGAGATCACATATGAAAAAGATGGATGAAATAAGAATGGTTATTGTTATTGTGTGAAAAACAGAGACTAAGGATTGAAAAAAATTATTAAACATGGAAATACCTTAATGCTGCATAAAATTTTAGATATAAATTTTTTTTTAACTAAACTAACTTAAGTCTTCAGAAGCATTTACTTAAATATTTTTTAAGTAAGTCAATTATTTTATATGGTGCAATGTTTATAAACTGTAATATTTAAACAGCATTAAACTGTTGCACATGTGCTTTGGATTTTAACTATAAAATGAATGAATACTAACACTTTAAACACATGATAAAGTCTTTGAAAAAGATAGAATGGCCATCTATCTTTTCGAACCCAACACCTTTGTATGGGCGAATCTTAAGTGTTTGAAAGTGAAAGTGTGAAGATATTAAATAATCACTTTAAATGATTTTTACATGCTTGAATGAATGATGCTAGTGAAATTTACTAGAATTTGAAGTGTTAGTATTCATTCATTTTATAGTTAAAATCCAAAGTGCATGTGCAATAGTTTAATGCTGTTTAAATATTACAGTTTATAAACATCGCACTATATAAAATAATTGACTTACTTACATACATTTAATTTCAAATAAGAATGATGCATCATAAATTCTAGTAAATTTCACTAGCATCATTCATTCAAGCATGTAAAGGTAATTTAAAGTGATTATTTAATATCTTCATGCTTTCACTTTCAAACACTTAAGATTCGCCCATCCAAAAGCCTTTGGGTTCGAAAAGATAGATGGCCATTCTATCTTTTCCAAATTCTTTATCATGTGTTTGAAGTGTTAGTATTCATTCATGTTATAGTTAAAATCCAAAGCACATGTGCAACAGTTTAAGGCTGTTTAAATATTATGGTTTATAAACATTGCGCTATATAAAATAATTGATTTACTTACATACATTTAATTTCAAATAAGAATGATGCATCATAAATTCTAGTAAATTTTATTAGCGTCATTCATTCAAGCATGTAAAAGTAATTTAAAGTGATTATTTAATTTCTTCACACTTCCACTTTCAAACACTTAAGATTTGCCCATACAAAAGTGTTTGGGTTCAAAAAGATAGATGGCCATTCTATCTTTTCCAAAGACTTTATCATGTGTTTGAAGTGTTAGTATTCATTCATTTTATAGTTAAAATCCAAAGCACATGTACAACAGTTTAATGCTGTTTAAATATTAAATATTTTTTGGAAATCTATATTTTAATTATAAAAATAGTTTAATGTCAAATCATTCTGAAGGAGCAAACCTATGCATAAAATGTAAATCTGCAGATTTATGGATTACAGTTTTAAAATCAATTGCTTTGTTATTTGGGATAGATAAATATTAGAATATTGATTAAAAATTGGTAAATATTTTTAGAAAGATAAAATACTTTCAAATAAGTTTTAGGTAGCTAGCTTGTACATCCAATTATAAATCAGCAGCTATTATTATTTAAAAAATTGATAAACAGTTTTATTTTATTACCTTCATCTTCTCTATTATTATAAAGGTTGATTTATATATTTGGTGTTTATTTATTTATGATAAAATATTATAGAATACAAATTATTTTCAATTCTTGTTAATTTTATTTGAACAATTTATTAACTGTATCATTACTAGAGGTGACTGTTTATAAAATAATGTTTAGTAAAAATTTTTTTGTTAAAATATAAATATTTTAATTCCTGATAATATACAAAATGTAGTTGTAAATATGATTTTTAAAAGTGAAATCATCAAAGTGGAAGAGTGTAACTGTTTCATTAATTAAATAAATAATCAAAAGGTTTTATTACTTTGGAGTGAAAAACTGAGCAGTGATCCACCAACATTGTACTTCTGAGTTTACCAATCTATTATTGCAAGAAATTATGAAAAACAGTTTTATTTAAATAATTGATTAAATCTTTTTATTCTAGTTTTTAATTTTTATACTAATAATTAATTCATGAATTTGAATACTTTTATTGATTTTGGAAAATCAGTTTGTTAACTTTTGAACTTTTTCAAGTAACTAAGTTATATCACTCTAATCCAATTGAAACACTTGTCTTTTCAATATGTCAACTAGTTTGATAGATATAAATCAAAGAGTGGGGAAAATATATTAAAAATATTCAATAACTTTGTGCACAACAATTAACAATTATTCTTAGAAATTGCATTTGTTTTAAATAATAATTGTGAGAGGGCAGTATAATTTTTTTTTCTTTCAGTTTAATAACAATTTTTAACCATTTTAAAGTCTTAATATATATATTTCATATTTAGTATGTATACATACTTATATATATAATAAATCTGTGTCTAAGTTTTCTATTTAAAATTGTTTGATAGGTTTTATTTTTATTTTAAAACAATTGTTTTAAAAAAAGTAAATTAGAAATTTTGTATTATTTAAAATTATTGTATTTTAGCATTTTTTTAAAACAACTGTTTTAAAAATAAAAATAAATCTATCAAACAATTTTAAATAGCAAACATAGTTACTGATTAACTAAGCATATATAATTATGTAAACTAGGAGTATGTACATTAAACTTACTGCAGAAATATCTAATCACATATATACCACATGTGTGATTTGGATTTAAAGTAAAAATATATGTTTTAGGTGGAGTTTATAAACAATATATACACATATACTATTATATACACATGCTAAATAAGATATATACATAAGGGAAATATATTTTAGATTATAGTAGAAATATATAGTGATATATATCAATTATAAATATCCAGTCAATTTAAAATATACTATAGTTTTACACTTTTATCTACTGTACCAATACTAAGTACTTAAAAATAAAAAAAAAGATTTTTATATTAAATGTTGACTATGCACTAAAAAAATAAAGTAATTGTTTTTTCAACCACAATTGGAGTTTTTAGACTTAATTTGAAATAAAAGCAAGGGTGTGGTTGTCCAGAAATTAATTGAATCAATCCCTATTTTTTATAACAAGTGATTGACCTAATTAATTTTTAGACATCCCACACTTTTATTTTTAAGTTACTCCAATAATGGTTGAAGAAGAAACAATTGTTTTAATTTTCTTTTAGTGCACAATCAATAAAAGCATTTAATATAATTTTTTTATCTTTATTATTTAATAACAGAATCAATTACTTGATATGAAAGAATAGCTCACTAAAAGTGGCTCACTTTTAACTATATGTGAGTTTTGATTGTATTAAACTGTTAAAATAAAGTTAATGATTCTATGTCATTTGCCATTTGAACTACATTTTAATTTATTATTCTTTTATTCATCATCATCATCATCATATTCAGTCCTTTACAAAGCAGTATGACCAATTTAACAACAAGAAAAAAAATAGACTTTTGTAGACCTTATAATCAATCCACTAAAATATAATTACATTCTCTTCTAATACATACTGGTCTATTTTCATCTTTACACAATATTTTGTTACACTATTCTTTCATTTTTTCATATTTTTGTCTAAATGAAACTATTCATTATATTTAATTTCACATATGTTTACAATGTACACCGTCAATTCTGTATTTTTTTATAATGCCTTTGAGATACTTTTTATATAAAAAAGGGATCCACCTCTCCTATGTAAATTATTGATAAGTACACTATAAGTAATTTTATTAGGAAGTTTTGTATTTTTCCTTCATTTAACATAACTAATTGATGATGCATCCTGAAATATTAATCTCTATAGTGAAACATTCAGCAAGTGAAAAATATATTAATTGGTCTAATAATCTTATCATATTATTAGTATTTTACAGAAGAATTTTTAAATGAAATTTTTTTTATATACTTATGTTCATAATTTTTATCATTTTTTTAAAATAATAATAGTATAAAAGATATTGTTATTAAAGACTAGAAAAAAAGCTTTGTTGTTTGTAAATAATAATTTATTAATGTTTTTCATCTACTTAAAAAAATAAATTATGTCAGTATATTAAGATTTGATTAAGATCATAAAGATATCTGATATGTACTTAAATCTTCTTTCATTGTATTTTTTTTTGTAAAAAACTTTTATATTAGCAAATTCAAATAATAATTTAGTGTTCACTCTGCCAATTTTAATATAGATTTTGAGAATAACTTTATTTATGACAATCTTTTTTAGTAATGGATTTTTTTTGACTATACGCTAAGAATAATATTAAAGCTTATGTAAAGCAGAAGTCTACTTAAATAATAAATTTTATATTTTCAGCATGTTTAAATATTATTAAATATTTTTAACAAATTGCTTTATAAATATTGTTAAAAATATATTAATATATATACATAAAAATATCATTAAAATTTCAATATTTATATTTATATTCCATGAAATACACATAGCACTTTATGAGAAAGAATTGTTTGTTTGTAGAATATTAGAAAAGTCATATTATTTTAAGCTTTCACATACATAAAACATTGGTATTCAAACAACCTTTCAAATTTACATATTTGGGTGTAAGATAAAAGTAAGTTTCAACTTTTAGCTTATAGGGCTCAAACTAATACAAATACTGTTTCTGGATGATGAGATTACAGTTTAGTGATCAAGTTTTAATTTGGTTCTAATTTAAAAAATACATCAAAAATCTTATTAAACTTTTAACATTGCTATAAAAATATGAAAAATTGTTTTATTATATATATAGTAAGGGTCAGATTTGTACATTCACATAAAATCTAAATTCCAGGCAAAATAATGAAATCGTAAGATCCCGAATTCAACCAAGCTTCAACTCATTTGCCAGTGCTCTATGATTTAACACCTTATGAATGACATTTCTGAGGTCACACTCAGTGTCAATTTCTTCAGTGAGCTGGCTGTGAACAGAGAGAAAAATGAGACTTGAGGGGAATTAACAATTCAACTATTACTTAAGGGTTAAATAGACTACTTAACACACTAACTAAAATAATTCATATTCAGCATATAAAATCATTAATGAATTAGGGTGTGATTGTGATCAAACAGACATGAAACAAGTTTATATTTTAGATAGATTTATTAAAATGATTATGTAATTCAACAAAAACAAAATGACATTAATCATATAAATTAACTATTTGGAATTAACACATGCAGGCATTAAAATAGTGAATGAGATTATTAGAGTGGTCTCATCCCGAACATTTAAATAGACATGTGTTATGATTGTGTGGTTAATAATAATCATGCCTATAATATTTTAATATACCAAAACTATTTTGCAGTGGTTTGCCAATGTTACAAGTTAATGATCTGGCAGAAATGACTACTACTTACAGTGTTAAGGT
Source organism: Epiperipatus broadwayi (assembly GCA_028023455.1). Lineage (NCBI taxonomy): Eukaryota > Metazoa > Onychophora > Udeonychophora > Euonychophora > Peripatidae > Epiperipatus > Epiperipatus broadwayi. The sequence goes on along the minus strand of JAQFVV010006438.1, from coordinate 1,138,069 downwards.
GGCTGTTATATATATTAACAGTGAGTGAATAAATAAACCCAAAATACAGATTCAACCTGATAACCAAGATTTGAGCTTCAATCCAATGTTGAAGAGCTAATAAACAAGGGGGAAAGAATTGGTTACCTTTAGATTCACATATAATGCTATGGCACTAAATAAAACTAAAAAATAAGGTTAGGGTGCAAGTGAGTAATTATTCACAGGCTTCAGCATTGAATGCTTGGTGCCCTAAGACTAGATGGATTACTACAATTAATATGAACAAAATAGTTCAGGAACTTAGATAGGGTTTACAAAATGGTCTGGACCCTCACATTCCAATTTTAAATGGTAAGCATACACAAGCTGAGATGAACAGGAGCAACCACCACCACAAACCCATCTGAAAGATATAGCACGATGTGATGTACAAGTGTACTTAGTAAAAACACACTATACATAATAAATACACACACACGTGTATATATATATATATATAATGAATTAATTGCACCTAAACAGATAGCTTCATCTGCTAAATTAACTCAACCCAGTTCTTAAACTAGCATTACAATTATGCCAACTAAAAAGGGCTATATATTAAATTACAATCTAAGTTAAAATACCGAATCTGTATATATATCATAAATAAGGAGGAGAAAGTATATTTGATGGAGATTAATAAACAATATACTTTTAATATGCTCTCTAGCTAGCCTATCACTTCTAATTCAAACTACAGATATCAGAAAATCATAAGTTATACTAACTGACTATGCAAATCATAATGAAGTACAATGTAATATAAATAAATAATAATAATGAGTGAAAAGAGATCAGTTATTATCGAGCATAATAGGATTTTAAAACATTGTTCAGATATGCTAAGCAACATTATTTAAATATTAAAATGGAGATTTTAATAATTAAAAGTTTATTAAAATTAGTATTCACTGTTTCAAAATATTGGTATATTATAACATATATAAATTAAATTGAGATGAAATAATTAGAACAATAATTATAAGCATAACCACAGTTTTAAAGAAATTTAGATAATAACTGGTTGCAGTTATTATAGATTAGAGAAATGAAATTATATTTATAGAGATGAGTTCAAAAAAGTTTATACAGTTATGATTTTATATTAATTTAATGGGATTTTAGGAATTTAAATAGTAAACATTGAATTTCATTAACACACTAGCTTAAATATTAAGATTTTAAAATTGGAAAATTGATTAAGAGCTCTGTGGTTTTTAAAGAAATTATTACCAATCTTCTCTACTGCAGCTGGGATTTCAGGTATATTGGATGGTAGGCATAGTGCCACTCTTCTCTCGATAGATTGCATGGTCTGAGATGTTTTTTTTTTAGCAGGCTGTTGCTGTAAACCTCCCATCTTGGTGATGATGTTTACATGCAATTGCAGCATATAGGATGTTTGAGGTAATCATCTTGCCACAGAAGAAACAATGATCTATGGCTACCCTACTCTACCATTATCAAAGTACAAGTGGACATGGATTCTGGTAGCAATGCTGGTTAAATTTTCAGAGTAAGATAAGAGTGTCAAAAATATAGGGGTATTTATGTAGCTTTCAACACCTATATTATTTTGTAACAATTTGGATTTACAGCTGGTAAATCCATTAGCACTTGTTTACTAGCTTATTTTTAATTTACAAAATGATTTGACTATTGTTTAAATTTTAAACCAAGTACTTTTAATTTAAATTAGCCACCTTGATTACCTAAGGATTCTGCAATAGTGTTAGTTTAGTGAATTTTGTTATTTATAAAATATATTTTGGAAAAATATTATTGTAAACTAAGATTTAAAAACCTTGCTCACACACTATATTAAACAGGTGCCAGTGGCATGATTTTTGTTTACTACAACTTTTAATTTAAAATTAAGAATTATACAGTTTAAAATTAAAAATGATTAGAACTTTTAAATAACGTTTTGTTATATATGCATCATAGTGATACATGAATTTCATACATATACATGTGATTTCTAATATAAAATAATAAATTGACTTCTTTTAATAAAATAAATCAATAATTTAAAAGATTTAAATTTTAAATAAAAAATATATATACTGCAATATATTTATAAACTGATGATATTATAGTCATTTATTCACATATATATGTGTGATGATACTTATATAACTGTTAATGCTTATATACATATACTCATAGAGGTTTAAGTCCAGCACAAATGGAGTTGTTGGGTAAAATAGGTGAAATGTATATTAAGTCAAGAATATACCATTTCAATCTCTCCCTCTCTCTCTCTCTCTATATATATATATATATATATATATATATATATATATATATATATATATATATATATAATAGTTTTGGGTTAAAGTGTGTATTAATAGAGATTAATTCTAATGCAATGGTGGATGGTATTTTGCCAAAACATTGGGAATTAACCAATACAAACAGAGTTTAACCCCAAAACTATTTTATTTACATCATATAACTGTGAAAACATTAAATATTTATATAAATATGCTTCTGACAAAGTATGAAAACTAACATTGAATAGAATGCTGAGGAATTTTATACTAAAAATTGGGAGATATTCAAATATAAACACTTAGATTTTTACACATTTCCTAGGCATTCTATAAAATGCAAAAGGAAAATTAGCAAAGAATAAAATATTCCCAACAATAAAGTTTGACACAATAAACACAAGATGTAAATGTTAAGTTATACATGTTTAATGCATAATAAGTAAAATTAATGATTGAAATTGTTAATAAATCTTATGTGTAAATATTATAGTTAGTTAATAAAGAATAGAAAGATAATTATCAAAAAATTCCTCACATTTTTGAAATATTATACAATTTTAAATTGCTTCACTCTTGATGTTTTACTTCAAATGAAGTAGTGTAAAAAGGCAATTTTTTTTCTGACTTGTGTGATATTTATATAAAATTCAGCATTTCACTATTAATCATCATTTGCTAACTTGTTATTAAGTTTTTACATTATAGGGTTTGTCAGTAAAAAAATTATAATTATAATTGTAGTATCATAATATCAGAAATCTAAAAATATATGTTAATACTTATTATTTGATAAAAACACATTAGTTTTTACAGTTTTTCATCCTATTATGTTATGATATAGGTTAAATATGAAAAATCCTTTATCTTATATTTTGCATTTCTTATATTTTATCATAGATCTTTCAATAAAAACCCTTTTTATACCTTGTCAAAAACTATTTGTCATTCTTTACAATACCTAGCTATTCTAAAAAATGTCTAGGAAAACTACATAAAAAGTTAAAATAAAAATGAAATTTCATACTTTGTTCAAAAATGCTACACATTATATAGAATGTGTATTCTATACAATGGCTGCTTTTTACACTTTCTTTGTAACATATGTAATGTTTTAGTTTATTGTTTAATGCCAATTATTGTTATAATGATTGATATGACTCCTAACTTTATCGTTTGACAATATGTATAATAAAAATGGATTTCTTTTATTAATTTTTTTTTTCGATTACAAAAAAAGGCTGACATTAGTTAGAGCAATGTTTTACAAACTATGTTCAGTGGAACATTGGTGGTCCATAGAAAATCAATAAATGTTCTGTGACATTAAAGAAATTTATATTTTAACCTCCCAAAATCGACCAAGTCAGTAAAAACGTTCTTGATTATTTATTATTTCTTTTTGTTATTGTTTTTTTTTTTCTCTAAGTAACCTTTATTAATAAAAGATTACAAAAATTTTGTGTACACTTACCCATTGAGGATTACACAGTGATTTAGTGTAACAAGGTAAAATGTATATATGTTTAAAAATAATTACATCCATAAAAATTGCTATAATGTGATTAGTGTGTATCTGTATGTGGATCCACATGGCCCAGCTGACAAGAAGTTAACCATCACCCAATGATCCCACCCCTGGGGCCCTGAAGCGAAGACTCAAATGCTTCAGCTGAATAGGTGAGGTTCAGAATTGTTCTAACCACCACAACAGGCAGTGAGGTCCAAGACCCAAGTTCACTAAGCAATAAACTCCCGAACCACAGCCGAACCATGTCAAGACCATTCTGAATACCTCTGCCTCCCAATTAGCAGTCCAAATAAGCAGGGACCACAATTGGTCGACCTGCCCAAAATTGGAAAGCCAACTTGGGAAAAACTAAGAAGTAATAAATAAAGAGCCAGATGGACACTGCCCAAAAGCAGCCTATCAGGGGACACAGTGGCCAACCAGAACAGGAATAGCACCAACTTTGACCATGTAGCCCCCCGGCAGGTGTTCTGGGCAGTGGCAAAATTGTTAACAGCCCACTCCATAAACCAGACATCTAATGCCTACAACCAGCCACCACTGAAGACAAAAATCAAACTGGTCTATTAAAATTGTAGGATTTGTAGTGTCCCACAATAGAATAAGTTTGGAAAACGCTGAGCTAGAGAAATGAATCTTAAAAAAATTATATATATTACAATTTTTAAACTAATTGACTTTTTGTTAACAAAGTAGAGAATATATTTTCATTTTGAAATTTTGCAAATATTTAAAAAATAAATATATAATTGTAAGTTAACACATTTATCAATATATATATATATATAAAGGTGTGAAGGTTGCCTTGACAGCAGTTAGAAATATTGGTTGCTATATTTACTGTGAATGTTTAGGTGGTTACTGGTTGGAAACTAATTATATATATATATATATGAACTAACTCAAGGAAATAAATATATATTTCACATTTATCAATATTTATATATATGAACTAACTCAAGGAAATATATATATATATTTCACTTGATAGTATTTCTTTTAATATATTTTAACCTCACCTTTAATTTCTTTTATCCACCAAATCCCTCTTTATATTAATTCTCTAACCTCAACTTTAGTGCAAGTAGATAGTCGATTAAAAATAACTCTGGAACCAAACAAGAATGTTAATGTGTTTATCTAATGATAGTAATAATAAGATTATTTATATCCGGACACCAAATTGTAACTATGAAATCGTAATGCCCACCAGAGATCATCACCCATGCTTATTACTATAGGATATAATGAAGCAAGTAATTAAATTGTTCCCCCCAAAAATAATGTCGATATATCTAATTCAATTTATTCTGATCTTAATTTTAAACTTGGAGACAATTATGTAAATACTCTCGTGATAAATCATTACTGCTAACTAAATAACATAGACAACTTTCTTCCACAACTTTATATAAATATATGATCTCGAGTGGTAACGACGAGAATGTTGTGTATATTTCTAATACATACATGACTAGAAATAAATTAGTAATCGATGCGGAGAACTCGTAATTTAAGTTTATAACACATACTATAAGATTACTATTTAATTCAAAGTAAAATAAAAGAAATGTTATAAATCCTTCCATTTAACTCTACTACTATTATTTTTGTTCTCAGCATCTATCACTCTCAATAGTCATAATTATATAACACTAAATGTCTGTGTTATGTTGTCCTGCCTATCTTCTTAACTGATAACTCTTAATCTTATTTCATTAAACATACACATATGCCTTCCAATTAGCTATAGATTTATTATCATTATTATAATATTATTTCCCAATTTTAATACTTACACTACTTGACTTTCAGGCTAGCTCTCTTAGATTTAATAATCGAAGTACTCAAATATCTCAAGGTCTTGATCTGCTAATGAGGTGCAATTATTAACTATTGCAATGCAATGGATATGATCCCAAAACTTGTTAAATTAAATTTCAATGTGAGTTTACCAGTGGGAATTATATTAAATACCAATAGCAGAAAAGGGATTTTATATCTACTCCTAATATTCATAACATTGCAACGAACCAAATAACTAAATTTAACGTATCTAAATTGACTACTTTCTCTCATTTTATTTTATATCGTATCATCTGTTTGCCAAATTTAACTAGTGATTTTAAATCTATTACATTTTTGTGAGTCAGGTATACTCTTCATTCATACAAAATGATCATTCCCCCCTATATAAGAAAAATCTTTCTTGGTTGATATTTTACAAGGGTGAATTATGGAAATCAATCACGCAGAGGTAAACTATGGAGGTAAATCATGGATATCAATCATGGAAATCAACCATGGAAATCAATAAACATAAGACAATTCATAAATTTAAATGTGATCTGGTATTAGTTCTAGATATAGGTTCTAGACATTTAAAATATTAAACACAAGACATGCATGTAAATTTATAACAATAACAAATATTTATTACACTTAAATAAGAAAAACACACACACACATATATATATATAATATCACTACAATCTCAAAGATTATACTCATTGTAAAAAAAATACCTTTCTTTATATGAAATTCACTTTAACTAATAACAATAAAAGGATATATACTTTCAGATTATTTAAATTTCCTTAAAACTTAATCCCTGTTTTGACCCATATTCCAATTTAATATTAATGCACTTACACACGGAATCAGAATTCCACATTTAAATATAACTATGAAATTATCTTATAATATTTCACAAAGTCCATAGGTTTTTTGGCCTATCCTCTTCATTACAACAATCATAAATTGAACTATTCCAACAAGCAATAATATCTTGTATATCCTATATAAAGATAATGTTATACCCAAACCTTTTAACCATTCTAAATAATTGGTTGGACTATAAAACTATAGTTTTAATCCCCTGCATACTAAATATCCACTGCTATCACCCTGTAATTCTGATCATCATATTACCACTTTAGCGACTGTATATATTTTGACCAGCTAGTATGTTGCCACAGTTTGACAATGTCTAATTTTATTACTTTCCATATACTCTGAATACACATCGACCAGCCTATAAATTAAAGTAACTCTTTGTCAACTTCCACATCCACACACACATCCAACTATAACTTTGTAATAGCAACTTTTATCCTATCTTGCAAAAAATAATCTCCAGATATTTTATAGCACTATGTAGCACTTCACAACATACCCATCAGTGTTTCAGTAAGGGAAATTAAACAATTCACAACTTCAAATGTTAGCACTGGCCAGAGAACTGCTTCTGAGGCTACATATCATGTGAGGACCTAGTCTCTACACATTTAGTTTAAATAGGCATACTAAACATTTCACAATGACTGCATCAATAATTCTCTACTTAAATATTAAATACAAACAAAACTGAAATCAGGTCCTCAATTTCCTAATACTTGCATGCATAGTAACTAAATTATGAGATAGTTATTTTCTATCTATCCATATCAGGTGGTACAATAGCTCTATTTTAGTAATACTCAGCATTTATAACTTCACATATACATATACAGGGTAATTATAGTCTTAATGCAAGATGAGAAAGTCGACTGATCATGAATCAAACCCATGTACTATATTAATTTCAAAAGTCAAGCACACAGCAACATTCATCCAATCTTTATATTCATAACAGATCACATCAACATGTTAAAGCCTACCATGACTATTCAAATGACTATTGAAATACCTTTCACACATCTAATATTACCCATATAATTTTGATAATAAAAAAAAACCTCTTTTTTTTTTTCATATGACAAATATATAAGCATTTATGCTTTATCATCATTATACATTAACATTTTTTTCCTCAATAGTTTCTTATGGGTCAAAATCATTTCTTTTTTTAAAAAAAAATTCCTATAGTTGTTAAAGATCTATTTATTATACATGCTAATGAACATATAACTAAAAGCAAAATAAATAAACAATAAAACATTACACATTGTCTCTTTTGGTTTGAGTTCCTTTGAAGCTCAGTCTGAATATTTCATACTGTCAAGGCCAATTTGACAGAAAACATGTATGTATTGTCAACACACCAATTACCATTTATAATTCACTGCCTTGGAAAAATACATTATATGATTATGGATGCACATAAAATTCTTTTCATTCAGGATGTACCTACATTGATACTTGATGTTTTCATATTTAATCATGATAATTAAACTTGTTGAAATTTAGTCCTGCAGATCACTTTTATTTTTTTTATACTTTTCTTCCCAGGTTCGAATTCAGATGCTTGTTTTCACATTTTGGTCCATAATTTTAGTTTCTTTAAGTTTCAGCATTTTTTTGTTTCTTTCAGGAGAAAAAAAAATTCAAATAAAATAGTGCTTTAGATGCTCCTTTTTTCTATTATATTCTTAGGTTGGAATCACAATAAAAAAAATACTGTTAAGAATGTTGAGTGGTTAACTAATTTTATATTAGGGTCTGATCATTCCTTGGAGTTTTATTAATTAAACCATAGATATAATACTGTTTTTGAGGTGTCTTCTTTTAAACACTAAATATGAAGATTGAAGTATTTAGTCAAAAATATTTTGTGGCAAGCTAATTTTGCCATAATTGATTTTGGAAAGAGAGAGAACTATATACCATTTATAATTGATTTAGCATTTCATCTTTGGGTAATACATACACACTCCTTAATAAGTTGAGTCAATTGCTGTCTCAGAGAGAAAAATGATCAGAGAAGATGGTCAGATGTTGAATTAGCAAGCAAAGCCCTCCTGTACTTTATTTTCATTAACTTTTATAAACAAAAAAAGGCCACCCACAAGTTTTTTTTACTTCTGTTTTATTTCTTCTAATTGATCACCTGTCTCTTCAAAGGTGACCTTTTGACATCATTTGTTAAATGTTGGTTTTGGTTTATTGTCTTCAGCTCTGATTACATTTTAATTCCTTCTTTCTTAACACATTTTACACTGCTCTGATTTACCAGAAATGTAAACAAATATATAGAATTACCAGCATCCAACAGAACTGACACCATATAAACAAATTTTCTCTTCAAAACCCAAATCAAATCCATAACTGAAAACAATAACCAATTCCTGAAAAATCCATACAAAATCAATTTATTTTACATTATACTTTCAAATAATCCAGAGTACAATGTGTAAATTTCCATGAAAAAAATTAAATATGCATCATACATGCACATACGCATGCACAGACTCACAATACTAAATAGTGACTGCTTGTTCATATCCATTTTGGTACAAAATATCTTTTATTCATATTAGTATAAAATATATTTCCTAATTTTCCAAAAAAATAACCTATTCTCATGAAAAGAACTGTCAAACTAATGCTATCTATACAAGTTCAATTTTAAATTGTACTAACATTTCTATTCATAAATATTGCAATTCACAAGGATCTTTCTGTTTAGATATATAAATAAACATTTTGCAGATATTATAGTGCACATGATGGTCAATTCTCCTTCCCTCTACATAATGCTATACTATAATTTTAAATAAATAGAAACAGATTTTTCTCTATATGTTAAATTTAAGCCACATGGTTATTGGTCTCTCTCTATACAGCTTTTAACTTTTTTAAAAAAAAATTTACTCAGATATAGTTAAGAAACTAATCCTACTACAAAATCATTGGTTTCTTTATGAAAGAAACCAAGGGTTACAATATATATATATATATATATATATATATATATATATATATTGTATCGGCCAAAAAGAAGCCAACACATCAACAAACCCAAACTCAAAGTCGGAATCAAACTCGTGCGGTTCAAATTGAATTCAAACCCAACTCACGAGCTCAGATCAAATCAATGAATGACATATATCGATGGTACATGACTATGCACCAAGAAACTAGCTCAATGAATGATGATGATTAATGAGATCCCTGATTTAACTCTAATAAAGTATAATAAAATAACTAAGAATCTTTATAAGTCAACTCATATATATATGTTCAGGTTGCCAATACAGACAGTGAGCATTAATATTAAAATAATTTGAATAAAAAAAAGTTAAAAAAAACCAAATGTGTTAATAAAATGTTTAATAATAATTATAATTTTGTTCAACTTTTAGATTGTGATTATAGAGATTACCTCTAGTCTTTAAACGGAATTTATATTTACAATAAGAATGGCAGTCCTTATTATATGCCAATACTATTACGCAATATTCTAGGAGAATTATATATATCTATGCCCCAATGAGGAAGTAAAGGTAGATAAAGGTATTTGGCTGTGACAGAAATTATGATTCAAATTCTAAAAGAAAGAATGTGAGATTTATTTTCACATTCGTAAATCAATTCACAAAGAGCAAGATACGTGTTTAGGGCATAACTTTAATATTTAATAGAAAACTTACTTAATTATAAATAAATATGAATTTGTTCGACTTTAATAAAATCAATTCATCATGATTTATGAGCATGAGAGCGTGCTTTACTGGAACTGAGAAATAAACGGTACTGATGACTTATAAGCTATAAGAATAAATATGAAAAATAATGGCTTGTCTGTGATTTGAGAAAATAGCAGGGCAGCTTGTATTTGACAAGTCTTTAGTGCCTTATATGAAGGATCCATAGAACATGGAAAACCAAGTTGGGTCATAGCCTCAAACCTTTGGTGTTCCAAATATAAAATGAGCAAGTGAGGAAGTACTTTTCTTCCTATGTAATTTAACGAACAGTAATATCACCGAGGACAAGCCTGTGAAGCAGGAGATGGCTCATGTCAGCAACGTTCAGAAAAATGATGACTTGGTAATCATCTTTTAATTAATAAAACCCATTTTATATAAAAAATGCTCTACGTGATGACCTGACCAACTTGAATTAAAGTCAAACGAGCTTTAACTAAAAAGTACTTAATGCAATTATAGAATCATATTAATCTTGCCCCAAACACCATGCTCTCCCTGAATATTAATACAGAAATACAAATTTAAATTAGAATATGTTCATTTTATTCCCTTTATCAACCTTTAGCAAAACATTTTAATATTATTAATGTGAATAAATGAATATTATAAACTCAGTAAAGTGGCCGGGAGCATAGGTTAAAAATTGAGCTAATAATTTATTATTATTAACCATTAATAAAAATAGCAAATATTGTATAAATCCTTCAACTTGATAATTAATAGAACTGTATCCAATGAATTCTAATAGGTAAGAATTACTATAAAAATTAATATAATATTATTTAACAAGGTAAACGCAACAAAGGAAATTATTATCGAGTTGAAGTTTTACTGGCATATAATTAAAAATAAACAACATTAATAAATCACATGATAAATATATATATATATATAATAAATGAACTGCCATCGTAAGAAAAGAGAAAGTTTACAAATATTAAATTTAAAGACTAGAGATTAAGATAAAGAATTACTACATAATTTAAAATAGCATTAATACATTAAGGAAAGAGCTTTTAACAGTATTTAATTTAAAGGTAGTGTAAAATAAAGTTCGAAGACCGGCCAGAAAGTAGCGGTTCATATAAGAAAGATATTACCATTTCTTCATGGTTGGCTTCTTAGATTACACATGACAGAGTTCAGTTGGATGAAACATAGATGCACATTTTGGAAAATTATTTGAATGACATTTTGAAGGATTTTGCTAAGGTTTCAGCAGCTTACAATTGGTATATGAATTTTTATATTACAGCCACATTGAAGATTTTTAGGGGACTTCAGGAACCATAGTCAGACTCCTGAAGTTAAGCCCCCCCCCCACCATGGTAGAAACACTATTTTACTTCATAATTTAACTGGGTGGCTTCTTCTCTAATGAAATATATATGGCTTCTCTTAATGAGGAATAATAGCTGCTTGGAAACTTTTCCTGGGCTCTTTATATTGTATCTGTTGCCTTCAGGCTTGCACTTCTTTCCTAATCAATCTTACAAAAATTTGCTAGTTGTTTTTAGATACATTCCTTCAATAAGGCTTTCAAACTCATTAACTTGAATTCATTTTCTAATTAGAAAATGAATTTTTAAAATCAGAAAATGATTTTAATTAGGACCATCTTTACATTTTAAAGACTTATCTTTTTCTAATTAATAAAAACTTTACCCATTGTTTTTGGAAAGGGACAATCTGAAAGCTTATCGAAAGAATGTAGCTTTTAATCACTAAAAATTTGAACAAACTATTTAAAGTAAAACAAAACATTCCCGACACAATGAAACTTTAGAACGAATATGTACATTTAAATATTTATAAATATATACGCACAATCCAAACAGTTATAATATATATAAATTCATGAATAATTCTATCATGAATTTATTAATAGAAATGATTAGTTTAAATCTCAAACGAGTTAATTTTAACACACATTTATAATAGTTTTTCTTTAAGGAAACTAGCGTGGTCCGAACGTATAAAGCCCCATTGCATCGGAAATTTAAGGTTAGTACAAGGGTTTGAAGTTGGATACATGTGAAAGATCATGAAGCTAGGATCAAACTTAGATCCGACTGCTTCAATATATATATATTCAAGATTGTTGGTCAATAGTAACGGTTGTTATAATAAATGACATTTCTCTCCAGTTTTAGCATATCATAATATATATATATATATATATATATATATATATATATCATTATATATATATATATAAGAAGATACAGGACATATCAATTTCTATAACAACAGTTAATATTAAATGATAATCTCAATTACTAATATAGTGAGCATGTCAATTATTATAATAAACGTTACTATTAAACAACAATCTTGAATACACATGGATATTCAAATTGTGATCATTTATAATTATACATTTGTTATTTAAATGTTTGTTTTCAAATTTTAAAATAATAATATACTTTCTACTTTGTTAATTAAAAATAAACTGGTTTAAAAATTATTTTATATCTAGATCAATTAAAGCATGCTCATAGTCTAAGAGAATTTAATAAAAGACTTCCATTCTATAAATATGGCTAATTTCTATTGCAAGAGAGCATATTAATTAATATAACAAAAATTACTATTAAAATAATAATTTAGAACATTACACATTTATTTATAGTTGTGATTACTTATATATATAAAATAAAAAATCATATTAATTTCAATACTAGACAAAAAAATTTTTTTTCCTAAAATTCTTCCATGACCAAGTGAAATTTAACAAGATACAAACAACCTATAGATACAAAATAAAATAGCCTTTCCATAATTCACTTTAAAAACCCATTTCTTTTAACAACAAAGGATATCTTCATAAAATTGATGGCTTCAGATTCAAGAAAATTTATCATCTGAGTTTTTTTACTCTTCTTTTTATTTCACTTCCTTCATAAAAGATAACCTCTGCATTGTCAAATAATATTTTATGATCTACATTTAGATATTGATTATACAAAGCTGAGTTTTGATATCTATTTTTAAATTTACTTTTATGAACTTTAACTCTTTCATTAAGATTTAATTTACTTTGACCTATATGAAATTTTACAGCAATTGTAAATAATTTTAGAAACTACACCAGGAATAATTTGTCATCAATTGACTGTTTTGAAATAATTAGTAATGAATTTAAATGAAGACCTTTGTTCCAGGATACTTTCATACCATTCAATATATGTCTATTTTTGTAAATCAATTTATAAATTAATGGCTTAAATGGTAAACAAATATACCCTTTATTTTACTGAAGGTTTGTGATGATGGTATATTAAAAGTTATAATCTATTGAACTAGTTATATCATCTATCATTAAATGTTGAATGCACAGACAATTTTAAACTTTATTTCAACTTTTCAAATACAAACAATTTATTAGTAATAACACACAAATAGACAGCACTGGTTAATGATGACAAAATGTTTTATGTATTATTATTCTCCACTCTTCTTCAGGTGTTGCTGGTCTGGCTAGTAACGGTATTAGCATAGAAGTTGAACTCACACCTTTAGATTCTTGAACATTGAATTTAAGGCAAATGCTCTAACCAACTGAGTCAAAATAGCTCAGTTAATTTAGAGTGTTTGCCTTACATTCAGTATTTGAGAAATTAAAGGTGCGAATTCGACTCCTATGTTAATCCCATCACTGGTCAGACCAGTAACAACTGAAGAAGAGTGGAGAATAATACTACTTGATATGTTGTGTCATTATTAACCTGTGTTCTCTATTTGTGTGTTATTACTAACAAATTGTTTGTATTTGAAAAGTTGAAATAAAGTTTAAAATTTTCTATACATTTTTCATTTAGATAGGTGATGGAAATAATCAAACGTCTCACAAATAAACCCTTTATTCTTATTAACAATTACATTTCTATTATTAACGGACTTGTAGATATTTTTATTAAATATAATATTTTTATAAATTTATGATTATAACCTAAATCAATATAATGAGAAGCAAATTAATTCCTCTGATAAAAGATTGATATCTATTTTTGATCTTATCATACTTCTTAAATGTTTTTGATCAATAAAATAACTGCAAAATAAAACATCAACTTTATTAATACTTAAATCTAAAAGTTTTAATTTAATAAATTAAAAAGTACCCCCATCAATAGTAGAATTAATATTACAATCAAAAGCATTCAATCTATCAAAAAAATCCTTCAATTTATCTTCCTGAATAAAAAACAGACACTCATCAACATACCTAAGAAATAATTTTAAAGAAACAGAAAAATGATTAATAACACTACCGTCTAAAAAGAAATCAATATAGATATTTTTTATGTTTCTTTAAAATTATTTATTAAGTATGTTGTTGACTGTTTGTTTGTTATACAGAAAGATAAATAGAATTGTAATATTAATTTTACTATTTTGAATTTGTTAGGTTAAAATGTTTAGATTTAAGTATTGATAAAGTTGATATTTTATTTTGCAGTTATTTTACTAAACAAAAAAATATAAGAGATACAATAAGGCCAGATTTTTATTAATCTTTTACTCATAAAGTTTCTTTATTGGATTTTTGTTATAATAAGAGAAGGGTTAATAATTTTTTAAATAATGCTTATATTGAGAGGAGTCAATTTGAATCTGACTATATTAATTTAGATTATAATATTGAATTTAATAGGTGTGGTCATGAATAAGATGGAATGGATGACTGAATGGAGTTTGAAAATTGTATTCAAATCTCCTCTAATTAATCAAGCTTACATTATACTTCTATTCAAATATTAGAAAGATATTTAATAAAAATATCTATTGTTTGTTAACAATAAAAATTTAATTGTTAATGACAATAAAGAGTTTATTTATTTGCCTTTTCAGGCATCAATTTATAAATTGATGTATAAAAATAAACATTTATTTGGTGGTAGAAAAATGGTCTGGAAGAAAGATCTTGATTTAAATTCACGATTAAGTAGTTAAAACAGACAAAACTCTTCATATAGTAGTGCTATTCAGTGCAAGCCAGAGTAATCAATAGATGCCAGAAGGTTTGTATATAAAATTCCTATCTAGGGCCTACTCATCCAATATCTCCAGACTAGTTTCTAGCCTGTGACTTTCACCATTGAGTAGCCTTGAAACTGAGATCACTGTACCCAGATCTTAGGATCTAATGCAACCCTCCAGCAGCCACATTTTATCTCTACTTAACTACAAAACTATGACTAAAATTGAAAACATAATATTTTCAATAGGTCTGAACTCAGTTTATTGGTTTAATACCAACCCTATTTAATAGTATAGTGGTTGCTATGGTTATTTAAAAACCAAAGCCACAGAAATGTATGGGTATTGAACTGACTTCAGACCTAGCTGATTATATAAGGATTATGAGATTGTATTGAAAATATTATGTTTCAATTTTAGACTTATAGTTTTGTAGTTAAGAAGATAAAAGATGGCTGCTGGAGGGTTGTATTATATCCTAAGACCTAGGTGCAGTGCTCTCTGATTCAAGGCTCCTCACTGATGAAAGCCACAAACTAAAAACTTGTCTGGGGATATTAGATGAGTAGGCACTAGATAGGGATTTTATAAAAAAACCTTGCATCCATTAATTATTCTGGCTTGCACTGAGTGGCACTACTGTTTGGAGAATTTTGCTTGAGCAAGCATAAGAAATGGTGACCATGTGATGTTTATTAAATAGTTCAAGATAGTCAATTGATAGCAAATCCATTTCTGGTGAATTTATAAAAATCCTTGCAATTCTCATAAAATTTATATAGGTCACAATAAATTAAGTCTCAATATAAGAGTTTATAAAAGTAGATTTAAAAATATACATCATAACTAAGCTTTGTATATTCATGACCTAAATGTAGGTCATAAAATATTTTTGACAATGAAGAGGTTATTTTTTATATAAAAGAAATGAACCAAAAAAAAAAAAAAAACTCTGATAATAAATTTGATAAGATCTGAGGCCATTAACCTCATGAAGGTATTTTTTGATGTTAAAGGAAGTTGGTTTTTGAAGTGAAATAAATGTTGTTTGTATCTTATTGAATTTTATTTGAACAGATCTATTTTTTTCATAGAAAAAAAACCATGACATGGAAGAATTTTAATAATTTTTTTTTCAGATAGTATTGTAGAGTTATATGATTTTCAATTTTATTTATTACTAGCATGGCAGTAGCCAGTATTTTATTTTTAATTGATATGTAAATACAATAAAACCATTCAAGCCAATTAATACATAAATAAACTCAAAGGTTTTTAGAAGTAGAGTTAGAATATTTTCAAATAATTTTAAATCTACTGAGCAGGCTTTCAATAATTTTATATCATACTCACGGCTATCACTGAATAATAATGCAAAACTAATTAACATTTTACTTATAATGTAATTGAATGTTATTGGAACTTTGGTTGAGAAAGTCATTTGAAATAATTATATCACATAATCCAGAAATCAAATTCCAGGATTGGTGAGTATCATATTATTTGTTTGTATTTACTTCTATAGTTATTATCTGATTACATATAAACATTATATATTATACTATTGTAATATTATATATGTTTTTTATCATTTTTATAATATTTTTTACAACCTACTATTGATGGTTTCAATTGCTCCAGCAATCTTCTACAGAACTTTTATTTATATTCTCAAATCTAATATAAGAAGGTCTGAAAGAGATTGCTGGAGCAATTGAATCCATCAATAGTGGGTTGTAAAAAGCATTGCAAAAAGTAATAAAGACCATAAATGCTATTAATATTATATGGATTTGGCAATACAATAGGAAAGATGAAAAGATTTGACATGGTAAATAGAAGTTATAAAGAAAATTGCTGGGACAATCATAACCATCAATAGTGCATTGTAAAAAGTATTAAAGAACATAAATAATATTAATATTATATGGATTTGTAAATGCAACAAGAAATATAAAGTTATAATACTTTGTATATTGATTCGGTAAGAACTGTATTGAGTTCATGGTTGGACAGTTGGTCAATAAGATCTTAATCTTATTCAATTATAAAGCTGATAGTGGTATATTTTTTTTCTGTTATAATTCACAAAGATTTGCTTTAATTATATTTAAAATTTACTTGACATGGAGCATAAATACAATTATATATTAAATTTTAATAGCCATACTTGATTATATTAAAAATAATTCTTTTTATATGTTTTGATTATTATAATATACAGTTTTAATAATTTAATTATAGGAAATTTTAAATAAATTAATATTAGTTAATCGTCCTTTAGTAAATACCTACTGTTTTCTTTGTATACTGGTATGATTGGAGATTATAGATTCAAGATTATCTTATAGAATTATTAATATTACATAATTATTAAGTATTTATTTTGGTATCAATAACATAATTAGTAATAGTAAATTAATATATGAATACAACATGGCTGAGTAGTATTATTCATCATTTTATTAAACTAGATTTAAACTCAAGTATTAGATCATATATTTATTTAGATATTATGAATATTGTATGCTTATAGGACATATTAAAGCTGTCATCTCAATCATTCATCAATTATTTTATTTAGATATAAACAATGTTAATGTTTAGTATAAATTTATATTATTATAAACAATATTTGATTTGATAGGTATGGTACAATTTAGTTGTTGAGTGATTTGTCATTATTTTCATTTGATTATCATATATATATATATATATATATAAGTATCGAGGACTTGAACTCAGATTTTCAAGCACCATTCTACTATCCACACTATCTCATACAACTGATACACATGACCACACACATGCAGAAAAGATTAATAATCACCAATATACATATTTCATGCTAAACCCGCACTCATTAGTTGGTCCAGATTATCATCTCTCACACATATATATATATAATCAATGTTCAGTTTATATTTAGATAGCATGTGTGAGAGATGATAATCTGGACCAACTGATGAGTGCTGGTTTAGCATGAAATATGTATATTGGTGATTATTAATCTTTTCTACATGTGTGTGGTCATGTGTATCAGTTGTATGAGATAGTGTGGATAGTGGAAGGATGCTTGAAAATCTGAGTTCAAATCCTCTATACTTACAATTAAGCTTCCAGGTTTGTGAAGAATGCCTGATTTTCAAATATATATATATATATCACATTGTTTTGAGAAAGTGATATTTGGTTTAATTGCATTATTTTATTTTATTTTAAGTAAGATTTGTATTTAGATTATTTGAAGTAATGATTTTAAATACTGAAAAATTATTTATTGATTAACATTCATTTAGCTTAGTATATTATACTTATTGTTATGAATAATGTTAATATTCAAGGTATTATAAAATTAGTATTATTTTTCTTTAATTTTTATTCAGTTACAGGTTTGGGCAGCATTTTATAACTGAAATGAAAAGATGATGAAATAACTTTATTATTGCTCTTAAAGTTAGGTCACCATTTATAACAGATCGAATGGGGCAAGACCATAATAAAATGATCCTAATTAATTATGCCCTGAAAATTGCAATGCCATTTGAAGCATAATAAATATGTGTGTATTAAATTATGTTATATCCCCAATGATAGTGGTGGCATTTGTAAGACATTGAAAAGATGCAATAGAAAATAATAACTAATATAGCCTAAATAAAATATAGCCCAGTCATTGGTCATCCCATTAACAAATCAAAAATTAGTACTGAAGTTGGACATCATTTGTAACTGAATAAAAATTAAAGAAAAATAATACTAATTTTATAATACCCTTGAATATTAACAATATACATAACTATAAATGTAATATACTAAGCTAAATGAATGCTAATCAATAAATAATCATGGTTTAGCTGAGAGGTCATCACAGCCATCTTGCAAGCAAGTAGTTGGTTGCAGATGTTTGTGGGTTTACATCCTGGCCAATGCTATGACAT
This sequence comes from Epiperipatus broadwayi, assembly GCA_028023455.1. Taxonomy (NCBI): domain Eukaryota; kingdom Metazoa; phylum Onychophora; class Udeonychophora; order Euonychophora; family Peripatidae; genus Epiperipatus; species Epiperipatus broadwayi. The sequence continues at coordinate 1,118,883 of JAQFVV010006438.1, read as the reverse complement.
AGAAAAAAATAAAATAAAAGTATGTTTCATTTATAGGATTCACTTATAGGTTAAGTGCTGTTTCTAAAGATGTGATAATTATTCAACTATATATATTAATGAAAGACAAAAAAAAACTTATATAAGATGGACAATTAAAATATTACAACAAAATAAGAAAGAGAAGTTAAGATTTCATCTAAAGTAAATAAATTATGTATTGATTCAAGGAGGTTTACAACAGCATGAAAAAAATCATATGCATAATCTGGAAACAAGAAAACAATTTAGTATTGAGAGATATAAAATTAACTTAAAAATAAGTAAACAAAAAATAGTGAATCAGTGATAAAAAAGTTTTAGGAGAAAAAGTAGATTTAATTGATAAAGAAATCACATTGTAAATTGTAGCACAAACTGATAAAGTAAATTTAAATAAAAAAAGGAAATTATTTAAAACAATGGAATGGATAAACAATGAGGATTGCCAATTCCTCAACAAGCTTTATTTTAAATGCTTTCTCTGGCTAAGCATTTAACATAAAACTTGTTGAGGAATTGGCAACCCTCATTGTTTATAACTTACAAGCTTAAGACAATAGGGTCATGTGATCTATGACTCTTATTTTGACTATTTATAATGTAATGGATGTTTCATAAAATATATAAAAAGATAACAGGAAAAAATAATAATGACCAAAAATGGGGTGTTGAATAAAACTGAAGTGAAAATATATAAATCAGGAGAAAGTGGAATTTAAACAAAATAATTTTTGAATTGAGACTTAAAATAAATATGTCAAGCGTTGTTAGCTGAGAGGTCATCACAGCCACCTTGCAAGCAAGTAATTGGTTGCAGACGGTTATGGGTTCGCATCTTGGCCAGTGCTATGACATATGGAAAAAAATAAATAAATAAATAAAGCAATAAAAGACAGGTTGAAGTTGAAAACTGCAGTAAAGTAGAAGTTTTTATAGAATAGTTTTGGATAGAAAAAATTGAGTTACACATATGAAGCACTAATTATACATGAAAATGGTAAATTATTAATAATGAGACTGAATGTAATCAATAAACATAAAGATTATAATTGATTTGTATATAAAAAATAACAAGTTAAATGTTAAAAGACAACTTGAAAAAGTCATATACATTTTAAACATCACATCTGTGTAAACATAAATTTTACAATAGTACAAAAAAAGAGTGTATACTACCAAAACGTAGAGAATTTATAAGATTCTATATAAATTATGAGAAGCAATGATGGAAAAGAGTTGAAAAAAATAAATTTGCAATATAATTTAAAACTCAAGAGAATAAATAATGGATTTACTTTAGATGTAAATTATAATCACAATAGTGAAAATTGAAATGTTTAGAACAATAAGTTCTTTTTTTTATATTTTTGACTAAGCAAAGTTGGCTAGTTGTGGAGACAGATAATTAGATATATTTAAATAACTTATGGAAAATATATAAAAAGTGAAACTTATTAGATAAGAGCTACTACTTCCAAATATAATAACATGATTAAAGATTTAGACAGTTATGGAATATATTTATGCATGGATTATTTAATGAAGATCATGGAATGGCACATAACTTAAACTTAGTTTATATTTAAACTGTTTTATTTTTAAAATATAGTGTAATATAATTTCATATGGTTAAATAAAATATATATTGAATGTGTAAAAAAGGTGTTATGTTGTTTCTATATATTACCAATGCTAATAATATGTTGAAGGTAAAGGTCTCTACTATAAAAGATGTTGTTGGAGACATTTAATGCATATATGTGATTACACTAGTATGCAATATGCATGTCTTCCTAATAACATCTGTAATAATACTTGATACAGAAAATTAAAATATTAATGTTCCAGGACATTTTATATGTCATTGAGTCTCAAAGTTATTTTCTATAGAAAGGATATAAATACTTTTGATCTGCCTTTTTCTGTTCATCCAAAATGTAATATCTGAGTGGAGATAGTTAACAATTCTAAAAATTTCTAGTTGATGAGTTCTATCATATCTTCCAGGAACCTGCTAGTTTAGAGTATTAAATTTAGAAATTTGGCAGAGGCTTCCAAGAAATTGCAGTAATTGCATTGGCTTAAAATTTCTTCATTGTTGTGCTTTCATAATGCAATTTTTAATTTTTATATTTGCAATATTTGATTTCAGTTTAAAATTTCTGGAAATTTACATGGTCTGCACCTGCATTTTTTATATTTTAATTTTCATCGTTTTTTTTTAGTTTCAGAAAATGTCAGTTTTATTTTTCTGCAATAAAAATTGACAATTTTATGATAATTTTTGTAATCAACTAACTTGAATTTTTTTGACTTTCTCTCACTTTTTTTTATGAAATTGTGTTTGTCCAGAAATTTACATTGGAAAAAATGTAAGATTTTACTGATTTTCCCAATCAGATGATATTGCCAGTGAATGTTATCAGGTCAAACTGATGAAACTATTACTAAATTTACTGGTCATAGTACATAAAGCAATATGAGTCCTCAAAACTTATAAAGTGAGAAGCCAAATGGTGGATGTGTGCAGATATCCATAATGGATGTGCCCCATATGGAGTTGTATACAGACAAAGATACAACTTCAGATGTTGGTTAATGTCTGGGTACAGTGAAAGTGTGATAGGTGACACATCTCAAACATCACAACACTTCTGCAGGAATGTCAACTAGCATTTCAGCTCAGTCAAGATCTCTTCATGTAAATGCTCATCAGTAAGAAGCTTTACTCAGTAAAATGTATTTGCGTTTGGTTGCAGTATTATTTTAATTGTAAGTTATCATTTTGTAATAATCTCTTGGATTTTATATTTTAGGTAAATTCTATCTAACACGATGAGTGTTTGCCACAAGCGGAGAGGTAGGATAAATAATACTACATTGCACTGACTCTAAACCACTAACTTATGTGCCTCAAGTTTAAATCTATAATAAATTTAGCATTTCATTCACTTTTTATTTTATTTTAATATTTTATTTTGTATATAATGAGTATTTTAGTAGTAATTTTTAATACATTATAAACTTTATTGAAGTTCTTTATTATAATATTCAAATTATACTAATTATTGATCAATATTAACCAATATTCATTGCAAATCTCTGTATGGAAAAACACTGAAAGGCTGCTAGGAAAAATGAAAGGTACTAATATCTTAATAAAAAAAAAATAGAGTCATATATCATATGACTTCGCTCCTTTTTTATTAAGCTTGCAGGATATAAACAAAAAGCTTTGCTAATTGTTCAACAAGCTTTGAGATAAACGCTAAGCAAGAGAAAGCATTTAAAATTAGATCTAGTATCTGAAGCTACCCTAGCACCTCTCTGAGGAGTATCATAAGCATAAAACCATGGTCAGGGGATGGGGGTTGGTTTTCAGAATAGAGATATTTTAAATGCTTTCTCTTGCTTAGCATTTACCTCAAAGCTTGTTGAGAAATTAGCAAAGCTCTTTGTTTATATCCTGCAAGCTTAATAAAAAAGATATGGAGACATGTGATATATGACTTTATTTTTTATTTTTATTGACTATTTAGCCTTAAGCAATGTTATATTGCTAAGACTTCTAATATATGGTTTGGCTGAAGATCTCAGAGTGCCATTTAACTAGCTGGGTTTGAAGACATATAGGTGTCTGAAAACTTCACATTTTCTACTCAATAGTCAACTCTTAGACAGATGCTGGCTTTAGGTTGGTGTTTTTAGATCTAGTATCTGAAGCTACCCTAGCGCCTCTCTGAGGAGTATCATAAGCATGAAACCATGGTCAGGAGATGGGGGTTGATTTTCAGAATAGAGATATTTTAAATGTTTTCTCTTGCTTAACATTTATCTCAAAGCTTGTTGAGTAATTAGCAAAGCTCTTTGGTACTAATATCTTTATTCTATGAAGTGTTCAAGTGATGGATTATCTTAGTTAAGTGTTATTATAAATCAATTTATTGGAAATGAAGTGTTCCAGTGATGGATTACTGTAGGTAAGTGTTATTACACATCAATTTATTGGAAATGTAATGAAGAATGCAAATAATTTATTAACAAAAGTATAGTTTTCAAATTTATTCATGAAAATTTAGAATTTATGAAATAATATGGAAATAATTTTTAGAAATATTAAAATTTTCTTTTTTTATTGCTTTGAATATCAATAGCTATATTTTTTCAGCTTAATTACATTCTTTGGTGTTTTATGTTTTAAACAATATATACACATTATGTCATTTTTGAATAATACAAACTTAAGTTACAAAATTTGTGGCTTAATAATAATTTTTTAAATATTCAATATGGCTGCTTCGACGACCACGAAAGGTTTTTAATTAAAACGTGAGGCATTTTGTTGCATTTCCATTACATCTATATATTTTTTCCTGTTTATCAAATTTCCATTAGTGACGCAAAATCTAAATAGACTATGTGAATAAGCTGTTTATCTGAAAATTTGGCCAATTTAACCCAATGGGCGGGAAAAACTGGTTATTAGTACCATCATTCATCTTATTGTCTTTTTAATTAATTATAATAACATTTCAGTATGACTTACAAAATAACATTAATTATTTATATATTTTATTAGTTCTCTGCATGGTAGCTATTTCATTAAAGAAAGTAAAAAGTTCTTAATCAAAAAGTTTTACAATTTTATTAATGTTCAATAGTTCATATTTGTTTTAATCAAAGATCAATAACTTCTAAAATTACAATTCATTTAAAAATCAATTAACATTACAAAAACGGAGAAATCTAATGAATGATATTTTTTACGTTATACTGGGCATAATGAATCAAACTTCGTTTAATACTTTTATCTAGGAAGCAGACGCGCAAACATTTTCAGTCAATGCTCAATTCTTCGTTCAGTCATGCAAAGACAATTCAATTTTAATCAGTTTTTTTTTTTAAAAAAACTTCCTGTTTTTATACATTTTTCTTCTATAAAAACTGTAGCCTGTCTTTAAAATAATCATAATGGTAAAAATTTTAAACTTGTAAATATTTATTCATTTATTTTTAAAATAGACTGCGAGAAACGAGTGATAGAAAAGATAAATCAAATACAATTTTAAGTACATTTTGTTAAGATATTACATATATAAAGTACAGTATGTATAATAAAATTTAAAACAGTTTAGTATATGTACTTAGGAAATCTGTCTGCCATTTCACTATATTCCGGATTTCAAATCTGGTTGTGATTCGAAATTTATAATTCAAATATGGATTTTAAAAATTAAAAAAAAAAACAATTTAATCGTAACTTGTGATGCATAATAGTTAGTATGTAAGTCTGAAATAGTAATAACTATGTGAGATTACTATATGGAGAGTAATTTGGAAATATTTTGATTAGCTGAAGAAAGCTTCAAATGTTTTTTACGAAATTGGATTATAACAAACTTAGTTATTTTCCAATATTATTAATAATTTCATATTTGATTATTCTTCGTGTCGAGAAAAGTAAATCCTGAGACAAAGTTAACTCCGTTAAATAATAATGATTTGATTTATTGATCACTTGAAAAAAAAAAAAAACATGACTAGGGCTGCCGCGTTACTAATAGCCGCCTTTATGCAAGATAAATTTAGTTATCCCGCCCTCCATTCTATAAAATAAAATTTGTAAATTATAAAGCACTATTCCAGCACTTTCGCAAAAAAAAAAAAAAAAAATTGAAAATATAGCTTTAGTTATTTAACATGTTTGATAATTACCTTACATATTTTATTAATTTATTTTTACAAAATAAACATGGAGAATAAAACACATGCTAAAATGAAACATATTAATTAGACTTGCCATATCATCTTGATTAAAAATCTTTCCATTAAAATTTTTTTAAATAAATCAGTTTATATATAAAATTAAAATAATAGTAATAAAAATATTGCAGTGCTCCCTCCCCTTGTGGAGCCGGCTCTGGTAATTATATAAGTAATTATATCATATGTAACTTACTTATCTGATTATTAAAAATATTATGCACATCCAGAATTTGATTCTTTGAAAGTTTCATCCTTCATAGGAAGAAGCAAAGAGAACTTGGCACCTGGATTATCTCCTTTATTCTTTCTTAATCAATATTTAAATGAACTTTATGCAGCAGGTTGTAATTCATTAAAAGATGTTGTTTGTTTGAAAACTATTAAAAAATATATCATACATAAACTTTTTCATGTTTCCTGTTATCAAAATTATAAATCATCAATAATAATATATTTGCACTAACACTACTGTTTAATTTTTTATCTATCAAAAAGTATAATTTATCATACACGATATTTTAAATTTTCTTACATTGTTTATATTTTATTAAGACCATTAAACTAGATCAATTTAATTAATGCAAATAATATAACTCTTATATCCCATTAACATCTTCTTGTTAAAAAAACAGTTCTTTGCTTTCCAAATCCATTTGTTATCTTTAAATCATAATCTTCCTGACACAAAACGTATTTACATTTTCTATTAAGAAGAGATTAAACTTCTGGTTTATATAAATACACTATTTATTACAGTAAAAATACTTTCACTTGTTTTTATTCAATAATAAAAATTTCCCATGAAATTTATTTATGATTAAAATCAAAGAAAAGCAAAATAAATTATTTAATTCTTGCATGGATTACTGAGCAATTGGGAGTTTTTAGCTAATGCTCACATCCAAGAAAAAGCTGTTTAGTAAAATGTGTAAAATGATAATATGCCATGTAAAAAACAGATAATACAAAATAGTAACAAAAGGAGAGATATAATACTCTTATGGAATGTTAACTCAACACAGCATTGAACCCAGACCTGATATTTCAAAGGCAGACATTCTATCAGTACTTCTTAGTAGACAATATGTTCAAAGTTGTAAAACATTATTGATAAATAAAATTTCATCATATGTAAAATTACTGTAATTATGATGCAACTTTTAAAACAAATTTCATTTTTAAATACACTATTAATAATAATATTTTACTTTTTATATAAATTAAGATATTTAAATAAAAATGATTGGGAAATGGAAACATTTTTAGTTACATATAAATTTTATTAATTATAGTGATGAAAGAGCATTTGTCTGTTCGGTTTTGTGTAATAGTAGAATATATATGCAATATATTTTGAGGTTAGAGCTATTGCCACAATAAGTTTAAATAAAGAAATATTTCTCTTATAATTTAAAAAATAAATATTTACATATTTCTAGGAATAGGGTCTCTTACAAACCAGATAGCTATATGGGTCTGAATTCAGCTCATTACAAAGCCATTCAAAAGTACACTTATAATAATTAAAACAAGTCATAAATTTTGTAACTTGCTTTTAAACTTGAATTTTATGATCACTAGATGGAGCTTACCAATAGCACTAATCAAGCTTTTATTTTATAAGTGTCGAAAAAGAAAATTCAAAATCTCTATTGGACAACCCTATCTCCAGACCAATTGGTTCTGAGCTTGTGGATCACCTCAGTGGAGCTTTTAAATTGACAGAAACATGTTTTGTAAGTGCTGATTTTTGAGTTAGTATTTTAGATCTAGTTTCTAAAGTCCCAGTGCTCCACTGAGTTGAGCCAGAAGCTCAAAACCAATTGGTCTGGAGATAGGGACCCCTGATCGAGATTTTGAATATTTTCTCTTTCAGCACTTATAAAATAAAAGCTTGATTAGAGATATTGTTAAGCTCCATCTAGTGATCATATATATATAAAATAAAAATAATTGGTTATTATATTTAAATTGCATCTCTATAGCCCTCATTATTAAATAAACCAATAGAATATTATTAATCTGTGTGTAAACAGAGAAAAGTCTTGATTTTTAAAAAAAAATCAGCAGAAATGTACTGATTGACCATTTGACATCTTTTACCATGCAATATTTTTGTCAATACATATATACATGAGCATGTGAAAAACATACAAATAAAATCTTGGGCATTATAAAATATAACAAATAATTGTTTTAGGAAATGATCTATAATCTAAATCAAATTAAATCAGACAAGGATGTAAATTTTATCTAATAAGTAAAACATATGATTCATTTAAAAATTTAAAAAGAAAAAAATATGTGAAAAAAATACAGTGAGAGAATTAAGTTTTTGTCATAGATTCAATATGCTTTTTGAGAATCAAGAAACACTATAGATATAATTTTTATTGCATGGCAATTGAAATATAAATATTGGGAAAAGAGAAATTTGTATATTGTTTTTAATGCTTTAATCAAAGCATTTGTATAGGACAGCTTTATGGCATTGTTTAAAATTAATTGGCTGACCATTAAAATTTATTTATATTATAAAGCTTCTACATGATAAAATGTGAGGAAATGTTATTACTACTGGTGGGAAAATTGAGGCATTTGAAATAAAAATTGATATTAAACAAGAATATGAACTTGCTTCAACAGGATTTACAATTTTTATAGTAATGGTCTTTGGAAATTGTTTATAGTTGGCTTAATGCAACAGTGATTAAGATAGAATGCAAGTTTGAGTGTAGAATTTTTAATTTGAGTTAATTAAAAATGAAAACAAGAACTGCTTTATCTTTGATTCAGCTATTTTTACTAGTTTAAAAGATGATTTACAGAATGTTCTTATTTAAAGTCTTTGATATATTATTTAATATTCAAAAATTCAAACTAGTAATGGAAAAAAAATCTTCACCAACTTTCAGCTTGAATGGCTATCAACTTGAGATTGTAAACTAGTTTAAATATCTTTGTAGTTTTATAAGTAGAAGGGTGAATTTAAAAGTTGAAATGCAACACAAACTGCAATGTGTTGTTGCTACTTTTAACAAGTTAAAAAATAGAGTATTTTATCACAGGGAAATAATTACTGCAACTAAGTTATCTGTATATAGAGCTGTTATTTTACCTAATTTATTGTATGGAAGTAAAACTTGGACATTCTATCAGCACAATATAATGACATTATAAAAGTTTCACTTAACGATGATCAATAACATTTTAAAAATACAAAAGATCACAAATCCATTCAATATGTCCTTCAACTCGCTGGATATGGTATTATAGAGTTTGCTATTGTAAAAGAACACCTTCATTGAATTGGATATGTAAAATGAATGAACAATACAAATCTTTCTAAAGTGCCATTTTTATATTGAATTTGGGCATGGCTTTTATAGGAAAGGTAGAAATTGTCTACATTATAAGAACTATGTCAAAGACATTTTAAATAAATTCAATGTCAATTGTTTCCATTAGGAAAAATATGACAGAAGATAAAATAAATTGGAGAACTACTACTATTCAACTTAATGTTGAAGCATATTAAAAAGAAAAATGTTTTGTTTAAGAAATTAAAAGACAATATCATAAAATATTAGTTCATTCTTTATAAGAGCATATTTGGTATTCATAGATTGATTTGTAAAATCATCATAAAATCATGTTTTTCTGAAGGTTTGTGATGATGGTGTTTTAGTTGTATTTTTATATTGGATTATTTTCAGCATCTAATATGAGTATTGAATGTCTTTAGAAAAAATTAACTTTATTTAAATATTCCAAATACATTCAGCTGTTAGTAATAGCATATTGAACAGGTTAGAATGTGCATAATGTTTCTAGAGGTATTATTCTCCCATCTTCCTCAGGTGTTGCTAGCCTGACTGTTACCTTTGGCAGGATGGCTCAGTTGGCTAGAATGTTACCTTAAAATTCAATACTCAAGAATCTAAGGGTCCAGATTTGAATCCCATGCTAGTACTGTCAGTGGTCAGACCAGCAATACCTGAAGAAGAGGGGAGAATAATACCTGTCAAAATGTTGTGCATTTACTAACATGTCTGATAGGCTATTACTAACAGTTGAATGTATTTGGAATATTTAAATAGAGTTAAAATTTTTCTAAAAACATTCAATACTCATATTAAATATTGAAAATAGTCCAATGTAAAAATACAATCATAAAATTCATTTCTAGAGAAGTTCTCTTCCTGTACTTTTTTTTGACGAGTTGGAATAATTATACTCATTTCAAATGACATGACTGACATTTTAAAAAATAAAGAAAAATATCCTTTAATAGTTTATATTAAAATCTTAAAAAACACAAAAAAATAAAAAAAAATAAAAATGTTATTTAAAAATATCCCATAATATTTGGAAAAAAAAGATGTCTTTTAAGTTAATGCTATTTTTTTTTTTACATTAATCATCAGCTATTAAAAAAACGATAGCATTAGTCAAATGATTTATCAACAGGAATGCATGTGATATTTAGCATGAAAAATTGAGATCCAATTAAAAATCCCTACACCTAGATATATATCTATTTTTAATGATAATGTTGCTGACCATTACAAGTGTGAAAAGATAATACTTTGTATAATCAGCATATTAAATCAAAGCTTAATATATTTAATGTTGTGAAAATGAAATCTATAATGCTTTCAAAATGAATAATATCAATTTATTTTAGTTTTGACATTGTTATATATCAACATCCTAAATAATAAACAAATAATTAATAATGGACAAATTTTCTAGTAATAATAAATTTACATCAAAGCGAATTTCACTATGTAAATTCTATAGTTAAATGTCCAGCAGATATTTTTAGCTGACAATAATGAGACTATTGAGCCTCAATATGTTTCTTTGGGGCAAATATCATGTGACTGTGTTTTAAACATTGAACTATATAGTAGAAAACGATTAATTATTTAACTATATAAAAATCAAAGAAATATTGTTATTGGAAATTATATTTTGCAATAAAATAAATGTTGAAAGGTTAGTTAATATATTCTAATTGCCTAGTAACAAATAGTTAGTAATTTTTCCTTGAGTTTATTAGAATGCTAGCTTACAGCAAAAATCGTTAATTTAATCCTATATAAAATATTTAAAAAGTGGATTGCTTGTTTATTACAAACAATTTTAACATCATTTTTCTTATACTGTTCTTAATATGGGGGTCAAGACCCTAAGAGGAAAGTAGCACTTTTTTCCTTTTTTTTTATAAATTTTCTACTATGAATAAATATTTATATTTATGTAAGTCAAAAAGCATTTGAACTTGCTTTGAACAAATTGTTCAAATATACAGTTGTACTATACCGACACCATCCTACTTATAAACATTCAGTCATATGAACATATTGCTGTGAAGTCAAAATTATTTTTTGCAATACTTCTATGAGACTGAATGTTCCAGAAACATCTAAATATGGTTCTTGGCATCTAATAGACCACACATCTTTCTAAAAATGAAATTTTCAAATTCAAAAATTGACAACTTGTAATTTATACAAACTATATTTAGAAAGGTATGATAATTATGAGATATATGTGTAAATACATATACCTGTTAAAAACTAGTATTTTGAAAATAAAATAACAGTTACTATTTTTTGCATTAATATTTGTATTTATTTAATATAAGAAATACATTATGAGAGTGATAAAATTCTTACACATACTATTATTTTACATAGTAAAAATAAAACTGCTGATGGGCAATGAAATAAAAACAAAATTTAATACAGAATTCAAAAATTATAGAATTTAAAAACTATGTTCCAAAATTACACATGTAAATGTTCTGAAACATTGTTATGGATTTTTGAAAAAAGGCAAGTTTAGTAATAAATACTAATCCTAAAATAAAATTTCCTCTTGCAAGTTCTGTACTATGCACCAACACAAATATACAGCTAGAATTTTTTATTTCTACTTAAAATAAGCATAAGAATCAAAAAAAGGTTATTAAAAATCGAACTGAAGATGAAAATCAAATAATAATTGATTTGTTTGCTATTAAAATGTCCATTTGTAAATACAAATCCCCCTGTGATCATAGTTATCTGAGTTACATGATTTTAAAATAGCCATAAATATCAAAATAAATACCTACATATTTCAATAAAAATATTTCTTATATTAAATAAACACAAATATTAATACATGCTATTTTGTTTTTCTAACACCAATTTTTAAAGGTCATATACCTAATTTTATCACACTTTTCTAATTTATCAGTTTTTAAAATAGAATATTTTATTTAGTCATGTAACGGTCATATTTGCACATCTACACAAACAAACTCCACAGTTTTGGGAAATTATCCCAAGGTTGATCTAGATGAAGGGTTGAGACCTCGAATCAGATTGCACATCAGTTCCTTTACCAATGCTCTGTGATTTACTACCATATGGATGGATATATAAGATTATAGTCAGTCTCATTTAATTCATAAACCAGAAGTAGAACATGGTAGAATAGAATAATCAATAAATTAGCAATTAACTAAATAAACACATACAAAATGGCTTACTGAGACAATGCATATTAATAAATAATATAAAAATGAAATAGATTTTGATAAGATTTGGTATAGAATGTGAATAACACACTAAAAATTATTACAAGCTTAATATCTTTAATTATTAAATTATAAGTTAATTAATACAAAAACACAAGTGCATTGGGATTTTACACTTGCAGGAGTCTTACAATGAAAAGCTGAGTTAATAGACAGATCTCATTCTTTAGGATGCACTTTTAATCATTTAACTTTAAGTTTATTAAAATTAATATCTGCAGTTTATAATTATGCCTGAGTATAGTATGCCATTTCTTCTGGGATTCCTATGGATGATAACTATAATTTATTCTTACTAAAATTACATAATGAGCAATAAATATGCTCCATATACAGATTCTTAAATGAACTAGATTTCATGTTCAGATCAATGCTGGACTATATAATATATAGAGAGACAAACTGGTGATTGTAGTGGAGCTTCAGACACTATGACACTAAATTAACTAAATAAGAGTTGTGGCTTGAATGTGTAATTAGTCACAGCATTCAGTATCAAGTACTCAGTTCCCTTGGACTGTACAACTTGATATTAGAATACGAACCTTAGTTTGGTAGATTGGAGCAGTTTTATAAATTTGTCTCTGTACCTTCATGTTCCAGTTCTAAAGCAGCTGTCTGAATTAAAATAATGTGATGGCATTTCACCTGAGCCCATCTACAAAGAAACATAGCAAGGCATATTGCACATGTATGCTTTGTAAGAACAGACTTGTAATGCTTACTAAAATAATATTAATATTACAATTAAACTAATGTGCAAAATAATTTAGTTTCATTCTGTGAAACTACCTTATTCCAGTTTGCAAATTGGCATACTTAAAACACTAAGGAAGATTTTATTGAAGTAATCTAATTTAAAAACTAAATCTGATTACTTTATATAATATATTAAGAAGAAGAAAAGCATATTTGGAGCTTAATTAATTCTTAATAATATGCTTTTATAATATCATTCTTGTGATTATTTAACTATTCATAATTCATTAACATGCAAACCTTAACAATAAGCTAAAACATAGTACCTTAACTAAACATACATATATAAGAATAGGCATCAAAACAGATGTTTATGTTTGCTAAAGAAGCAGCATAAATCAATTACATGAGAGTTTCTAATAATCTCTCTAAAATTATTAGTATTATTAATCTCCATTTTGAATTATGGAATATCATAAATATCAATGAAATAAACAATATAAAAGAGAATAGGCATGATCACAGAGTAGAAAGGTATAGATATAATAACTAGATACAGTTATTATGTTTTGAAGAATTATTAAATTATAATTATTCATTTGGTAGGCAAAATGGTAATGGTTATTGTTTAATTTAAAGTTACATTATAGATTTATATTACAGAGTATTTTATTAAGAAATTATTTATAAGTTTATAATTTTATGTACATTTAATAAAAATAGCTAGATAAGAAACTTTAAAGTAATTTAATTAAGATTTATTTTTAAAGAGCTCTGTGGGAAGAAATATCAATTTTCTTCTGGCTGAGTCTTCCAGCAATTAGAGGAACTGTTACTTCTCTAGATGGTCTGTTCTCCGATGTCTTCTTGGTCCACTATTGGTCTCAAACTCCTCCATTATACTAGACCCAATATTTCAGAGGAAGATGGCAAGTTTGGTGGCCTTCTAGACACTCTTTTTCATTTTTACAATGGACATACCTTCCATCAGCAAGTGTTTCATTTATGAAGAGAGTGAACCTTCAGTGCTAAAATTTCGGTTTTTTATATTAACTTTTTGATCCCCCTGTAAAATCCACTAACTTGTTTACTGTTTTAAGTTTTTAATCTTTAAATATAACATAGTTTTATTACTTTTAAAATTCATCCTTAAGATTTTAGAAAAGACAAAAGCAAAATTTAATGAATAGTAAAATAATGCAGGTTGAGTGATTTTACTTTATCCTAAAATTTATTTTCGACATTTAAAAATCTGTTCTTTGTTTTGAAATAAATTAAACCAGGTTCCTGTGGCATGATATTTTCCTAGAAACATGCAATCTTTTAAAACAGATTTATGTTGTGTAAATAATCTGTTATATATGTATTTTGTCACTTCTATAATTAAAATTATATGCATGTTTTAAACTAAATAAAAAGGAATTTGTACATTTTCATTTTAATAAATTAAAGATTTATAACTAATAATTTGGTTTTAATGGCAATAAACAGTTTTGCATTACAGCTCTCTCTCATATATATATATATATATATAAGTGTGCATACAAACAGTTTTGCATTACAGCTCTCTCTCATATATATATATATATATATAAGTGTGCATACATATATAATGATGCCTACTCAGATACACATTTAATTTAAAATGTACAAATATACACAATATAAGTGTACATACATTAATATACATTAATATACATGGATATATGTGGACTTGGATAGGTTTAAACCTTGGATAAATATTACTATAAAACATAGTAGGTGATATGGGATGTTAGAAAATAAATACAGTTTCAGTTACATGTGCCCTGTTAGGTGCCATAAGCTCTTAATGGTTTCCACCCAACAGATTCAGTTTGCTAACACTCTCATTAGCCTATCTTGAAATGAAATTCATTCATAAATAAGATTGTGTTTGTTGAAAGATTCATTTTGTGCTTTTGTCTAGGCCTAGAACTTTTTGTGAATGAGGTTTCACCAATCAAGTTAATACATATATTTATCTTACATATTATGAAATAGGCCAACAAATTATTTCTCCACATTTCATTTTACATATATCCTGGCTGATCAAAATTGACATTTACAATTTTGGTTATGTAAAAATAGGTTAGTGTTTGCATAGCACATTTTCCTAAACTAAATAATATTTTATGAAAATATTATAATGACCATGCTAAAATGTGTACTCTTATTTCAGAAAATTATTCCTAAATATAAATGAATGTTTAAAGATGAACTATATCAGTGTAGATACAGAAGTTCTTGCTGAAGCAGAAAACAGTAACAATAAAGAAATGAGCCCAACATCAACATCTCATCAGAAAAAGATTTACAATGAATCATATTTATGATATGAATTTACATTTTCTGCTAGTAATTATAAAGAGAAATTAACTACTTTTATGCTTATTATACAATAAAACTTTAGTGGCCAAAAGTATGAAGCTTGCAAAATTAGAAGGTCATTTGGATAGAAAGCACACTGCTCATTTAAGAAAGCCTATAGAATATTTTCAATAACTATTAAATTCATCAAATCAAAGTACAAGTTTATTAAAAAAATATATTACTGTTGAGGAAAAATACATGTTGGCATCTTATCAGGCATCATAGTTAATAGCAAATTCTGAAAAATCACATACAATTTGGAAAATAACTGTTTTTATTTTAAAAATTATTCATGGACAAAAGTATACAGATGAATTAAGTAACTGAAAAAAATTCAGAAATTAGTGGTGACAAATTTCAGCAACTTATCCAGAGAATCAAAGAAAGCATGAAATATTCAATTTAGCTGGATGAGTTGACAGACATTACAAATTTGCCTCAACTCTTAGTGTATGCTAGGTATTGTTAACATGGTAATATACATGAAGATTTACAGTTTTGTTGGCCAATGAACTATTGCACAACAGGTGAAGATATTTTTTTAAAAGTAAATTATTTTTTTCAAAAAAGGAATTATTGAATTGGACCAACTGTATAGTTGTATATACTGATGATGTAGCAGTGATGAAGGATCAGAATATAGGAGTTTTTACCCAAAGTTAAAGCTATGAAAAATGAGCAAATGTTTTCTACCCATTGTATGATCCATCATGAAGCAAGTAGCTAAAAACATATCTACAGATCTCAATCTGGTATATGGGATGCCATAAAGATTATCAATTTTATGAAATGTCATGCATTGTATTGTATATTATTTACAATTTTATATTAGTATATAGCAGTGGTCTTCAACCTTTTCACACCTGTGGACTGGTAAAAGTAAGGATAAGATTTCGCGGACCAGCAGAAGTTTACAGATAAAATTTTTATTTGGGGGGGGGGTTGAGAAATACGTTGTCAACACTGAGACAAAAGATAGACACCAAAGTTATTTTTGTTTGTTTTTATTTTTTAAAAAAGGTAACAGAAATTGGTTTTAAAAATAAAAGTTTTAGTATTTTAATGGTATACAAATAAAGCCTAAAAAAAATATTGCCTTATAGGCCAAAAAAAAGTGGGCATATTTTTAAACAAAAAAAAAAAAAGAAAACGAAACTTGAAAAAGTCAAAAGTTTTGATCTTACTATATTTTGGGGTGGTGGGGGTGTATTGAGAAATACTTTGCAAAAGTTAGAAACAAAACTTATTTTTTGGTTTTTATTTTTAAAAAAGGGTAATAAAAATTGATTTCCAAAATAAAAAGTTAAAACCCCCCCCAAAAAAAAAACACTAAAAATGAAATATTAAAAGAGAGAGTAGAAAAAATTTAAGAGATGAAAAAAAGTCACGTTACATTTTATTGTTTTAACAACGCTGACAAGCAGCCATGATTGGCTATCAAAAGACAACTGGAGTTTGTGTAATAAAAAACTTTCTACCCCCCCCTCCATAAACATCTGTGATAAATAGAAAAACAAATTAATTTATGTATGATTGATTAGTTTTTGTGGTATTTTTGTTCTGTTTCTTTTTTTTTTAATAAATGTGATGAAAAAATAAATAAAAATTGTTCATATTAATTAAAAGTTTAAAATCTTATTATTTTGTTATTATAAGTTTTCTTGCAGTCTAGCTGCGGACCGACAGACAACTTCTGTGACCCGGTGGTTGAAGACCACTGGTATATAGAATCAAATTATCAACAACATTTATTACTTATAAAAATTAGATGGTTATTGAAGGGATGATCTTTAAAACCACTAGTACAATTGAAAGATAAAATTATATTTTTATCAGAAAAAAAATCTTTCTAATCTCTTTCAAAATGAAACTTGGGTTTGTAAATTATGTTATTTGTCTGATATATTTGTAAAATTAATTGACTAAACACATCTCTGCAAGGTGTTAATATAAAAATTTTAATTTTGTATGGTAAAATTCATGCATTTATGAAAAAGATAACCATTTGGAAGTCAAGTTTGGAGATTGGCACATTTGAAATGTTTTCACATAGTGAATATAATTTGGATAATAATTTAATTAAGAAAAGCATAATTGATCATTTAATCATGTTTACATGAAAATTTTCTACATATTATTCATCAGATATAACTACAGAACAGTTCACATGGATTCAAAACCCATTTTTAATAGAATGTCCAAGAAGAATTTGCCAAACTCAGTTGTGGTTTGAGACTTAAAAATGAGATTAGTAAATGAATAATAATTTTTTTTCAGTTCACAATAAAGACAGAATATTTGTTAATGAGTGAATTGGCAATAGTAATTCTTTTGCCATTTGCCTATACTTATGTGCATGAAACATATTTTTGGTAATGGTAAACATAAAAAACTAAACATTGCTATCTTCTTACCAATATTGAAAATGCTATGATATGTGCATTAACAAAAATTGAACCAAGATTATATTTATTGTGCCTAAGTAGGCAAGCTTACCCATACCATTTAATTTAATTTTACTATATTATTAATAATGTTCTTAATATTGTTTTTTTTTTTTAATTTTTTTTACAATGCTGTAAGTACTACCATCACCTTTATTAAATTTTTAGTTCTTATGATTATTTACACATATTTTTTCAAAGATAATTTATTACACTTATATAATAAAATATAAACTTCATACAATATTGTTTTATATTTGGTTGCACATTTATAGTGGGGTTCATTGGAAATTTTAAAATTTGAAAGGGGAATGTGAAGCAAAAAGTTTAAAAACCACTACATTAAAAAACATCTATTATAAACTTGAGTAATCAATGGAATACCCAACAAGCTAGTGTTACAAAACCTTCATTTTTAGATCAATTTCTTACTGTTGTCTTTTTCAGTGGAAATTAGGATGCAATGATCAGCCATGTTTTACTTTTTTTATTTTATTCAAGAGTAATATCTTAAAATTTAAATAAATCCTAAAATTTTGACCCTGGCTTATAGATAAGAGAGTTTTACCTTTAAACCATAATCTTTACTATCAATGGAAAATCCAAAAATTAATTTAGAAATAGAAAATTCATAGCAATATAATATTTGGTGTCCATTAATTACTCATGTTTATAGCAATAACTCTAAAATAGGAGAAAATAATTGCTCTCAGAAGCATGTAAATAAGCACATGAGAATAATTGAAAAAAGATAAATGAATTGGTATATGTTTTGCGGATTTGGAAAAAAAAAACATTTGATAGAATAATCTGAAATAAATTTATGGTCTTGAAAAATAAATAAAAAATTTGAAAAGAGAGATTAATTTGGAGTATGTACATTGGGCAAAGAATAAGAATCAGATTATAGAATACTGAGACTAAAAAAGAGAGTAGAGAAACAGGAGTTAGACAAAGATGCTATATATCATCTGTGCTTTATAATTTTTATTTGGAAGACATGCTAGATAAATATTGAGATAGTGGAAGAGATAATTTTGAAGGCAGAATAACAAAATGTATAAGAATTACAGATCATAACTGAAGATGAAAAGAATTTCCAGATTATGTTGAATAAATGGATAGAAATGATTTTTATTTTTATTTCTTTTATTAGAGATAAAAATTATAAAGTTTTGTTGAATCAATATTATTGAAAATTTTATAGTTATTGTCATGTTCATCAGAATCAGTTATGGATAAATTGAATGTTTGATATCAAAGAAAAAAGGAGAGGATTTGAACCCATTTTTCTGAATATTTCCTATTATAGAGGTCACCTTAGTTTTTGACATAATATCAGATCTATTACAAATAAAAATGTTTATAGTAATTAAGGATGGACTTCTTTGATATAAATCATTTTATATGAATGGAGATCAAGACTTATGACTGGCGTTATTGTTGAAAATAAGCTTATATAATGAGGATACAATATGATCTTCTTGATCAGTTAGGGTGTTCAAACAATATATTTACTTTTATAGATTATAATATCCATTATATCTGTTGTGTGAAATCAATGTACATTACAATAAATGTATAGAGAGTTATATGAATCGCATTATATATATATATATTAACAAATCTATTATTAAAAATATATATTTGTTTAAATAAGATAACCAAAATATAATTATGAGGGAAAATAAACAATTATAAAACAAAATAACAAGAATTTGTTTTAAAAAATTTAAGAAAATAAAATAAATGATAAATTAAGTAATTCATTATGCAAAAAAATAAATAAATACTGAAAAATTATGTTTGCTTTAAATAAGTTTTAGTTTTTAAATGAGATCAGCTTAAAATAATACTTTTATTTGCCAATTATATATATAAACTTTTAATCTATAGATAAATTATAAATAAATTAAAATATTAGACAACTTATTGATATATAGTTTAATTTAATAATATCAAATCGATTTCCATTCACATAAAAACCTTCTGAAGATGCCATTTTTAAAATTTATTGTATGACAAAAGTTCTACTAAACTGATTTTATGGAAATAAAATTATTTTTTATTTTATTAGAACATTCCTTGTCATATGATAAATTTTAAAATTGGCATTTTGAGAAGTTTATATGTGAACAAAAATCGATTTGATGGTATTAAAATGTATATCAAAAAGTTATCTATTATTTTGATTTATTTATAATTTATCGATTGATTAACAGTTTACAATTTTTTTGACATTATGTTCATATGACTATTAGAAATGATATATATATGAGCCTTAAAAGAATGGTTCTGGTTTGATAATGGCTATGAATTTTAGTAACATTTATAACAAAATAAACATGAAGATATGCTCTTCTTTTAATATCTCATAGATTTGGGAACGATTTATAACTGAATAACTATATTGAACATGGGAAATGAAAACTTTAATATAACCTGAATAACAATATAGTGCAATCATTGGTCATGGTTTGCAAGTGATTAAAAATATACTCTGAAATTGAATGGCATTTATAACAGAAAAAATTATGAGCCATACTGTATACTGAGGCATAGCCTAATTATTGATTGTCATCTATAACAGAAAAAAAACAGGAACCAATAAAGAACAATTCTAATTTAAAAATAACTGTGAATTGTAGTGTCATTTGTAACAGAATAAAATTAATAAATTAAGCTAAAATGAATATCAGTCAATGAACAACAACCTAAAACTTAATTTAATAAAACAATGATTATAATCTTTGTTGTAATCTCATAGATTTCAATAGCATTTAGAACTGATAGAAAACAAATAAAACATTACCTCAAGCTATTCTAAAATATGTGTTATTTGCAATAGATTAACCTTTTAACCGCTAATTATATTATTGGTTGTATGAGGTAAAAATCAAAGCTTTTAATTGGCCAACTCACAAACTGAAGACAAAGCCTATTGTTAAAACATATTTGCCTATAATATTAAATTCAACTCAGATACATTTATAAAAAGTATATTACTAATTTTTCAGGTTATGAAAGTGAACGAAAGTTCTTTCAAAAATAAATTGCTATTTATTTATTATAAAATATTCAATTTCAGCAAATTTAAAAGCGAATGTATAAACAAAGAAATGTTGACGTAAATGCTTTTTTTCAATTTTACGTTATGGAAAAGTAAAGATTTCTTTTTGCTAAATCTTAAATATTTTTACTAAAATCTTCAATATTTTTCGAAAATAATTTTGTTTTTTTAGTATATTTTATTAAAAATTATTTTAATTTCTCAAATTATACTTTTTTAATACTTAAATCACATTCAAAATGAAAATCTCAGCATTTTTCTTTATTTTCTTTGATCAGGCGGTTTCTTTGTTCTTTCCAGCCAATCAGAATGTCTTTTTGGCTGAGAGCTGGCTGACAGCCAATCACTGACAAGCTTCTTTTCTTGTTTAGCTTTAAATGCAGTTTTATTAATTTTTTACTTGTAAAATAATTCAGAAGAGAGCACCATCTTACAGAACTTTTAAAAACCTAATCAATAACTGTCAAACGAATATCCTAGCATTAAAAATAATGGAATTAGAGTGATGTCAACTGTCGACGAGAGGTCTCATAAGAGGCAGGAAAAGAGTTCAAGATGAAGCAATAAAACTATCATTGTCTTATAAATAACAATCTATGATATTATACAATCTGCTAATAATATGATAAAAATAATAAAGAATTAGACAAATAAACCTTCATATTCCTTATGAATCAAAACACTTTATAATATTACAAACTTACATTAAAAGTTAAATGTTATTCATATTTATTTAAATGAAATAATTTATGGATGGATGAGATAATAATTGTAATATGCCTTTCAAATTTGAAATATCAATGATATCAAAAGAAATATATATAACTCAATAACTGCTTTCTAACTAAAACCAAATAAAATCAAATATAATACTAACTCAGCTATACTATTCTACTAATATTAATATACTCTTATTAACTAAGACAATTATCATAAGATTAAATACTTTGTAGTAATAGAAAATCAATTAACCTAACATAACTTTCCACTTTCACCAACTTAAAATATTATAAAAGTCATTCTATTAAATAACTTTAAGATTTTTAATATCCAATCATAATAATATGTAAAATAAATGATAGATTCTTATTTGGTGCATACTCAAAAACAATTGAAAAATCATATCCGATTATTATTCAGTTTAATAAAGCTAAATTATTAAAACTTTAGACTACAATTGTCAAAACATATGAAATATTGCTTGATTTATTATAATCAGGTATTGTAATTAAAATTTAATATTTAAACTAAATTTGTGATCCACACTAACAAACTTTAAATATAATCAAAGTGAATCACTGTAATTTATAACAGAATAAAATGCATTACTAACATCAGCTCAATAACTGGATAAGATTATAAACTTTATTGCTGCATATTGATTTAATATAATACTAATTTTAATCAATAATGATTTAAAATAAAATACATGAATGTTTGATTGCAACTAACTTTACTCATCTCCAGTAATCATCATATTTGTAACATTATCAATTATCACATAAATGCATATATTATTTCTGTATTAATATAAATGTTACTTTTTACTAACAAAATATTTCCAATAAGCTTCTACTTACTTATTAAATATTTAAAAATTCCAAATCATTTAATTTATTGTTGTACAAACTTTATACCTGGTGAGAAAATAAATATTAAATTCAATACAAAAATGATGTGTAATTATACTTTCTTATGTATCCTGTGGTTTTGTTTTCTGAATTATTTTGCAACTGCTTTAAATGAATTGTGTGGTATAATCTATAAATGAATATCATCTTATTCAAATACAATTTACCTATACATTTGCATTGTAAAATTGAATGCCAATTATGCATGCTTACTTGTTTTAAATTAATTTAAAATTTATTAACAAATAGATATATATTAAAATAATATATATATATATTATACCAAGACAAAGTCAGTACATGTATATACGCACACACACAAGCAATGTAAATACTCTATTTTTTATTTACTTGCAACTTATGATAAAAAATAAATATAGTTTTCTTTCAATACTTTATAAAATACACTGTAAAATAAAATATTAATATTTCTGATTAAATAGTTTAAGGCTTTCATATAATCTACTAAAATAATATTCTCTAAAAAATAAAATTAATATGCCATTTTAAATCTCAATAAGTGATTTCTACTTGTATATGCCGCGGGGATAATTAAAAAGGGGTTTATTTTAAATTATAACTGTAGTAAAAGTTAAAAGCTTATAGAAATGATTTTGAGAAAGATTAAATGCTCGACTTTTAAACTAATGTAAATTAGATTGTTCTCTTAAAACACGCACACACATATGCATCAAAGGTGTGAATGAGTATAAATTTTTTTTTTTAACTGAGATTGCAATATGAGATTGCATAAACCTAAGATTGCCTCAAGCATATGGATTGAGTGGACATTACGTAGGACACAGACCCCAACGACAACTCAAAGAATATTGAACTCTGGGTGGAGATTCGATCCTCAGATAATAACCAATCCATATAAATATGAATCTAAATCTAAAGAAGGAACTCTTTTTACATTCTTTGTTTTGTTTTGCTTATGCTTATAGTTTTTTTTGATTCCTACGGAAGCTACAACTAGGACTTTTCTCTTTTGCTATCCGGTTTATCCAATATGATCACTATGAAATTAACATTTAGAGCGTCGATCGTCATGATGGGCTAAGAAACCCTTCAGTGATTGATCGACGCTCCACCGCCAGAACATCTCCACAGCTATGAATGATCAACAACAGTACCATCCGAAAATAGTGCTCCAACCATCCAATAATGTTCTTCCGTTCGAAATACATGAATCGTCCAAACCTACTACGCTGAACTTTAAAAAAAATGAATAACCTCATAATATGGAAACATCATCTACCATGTTCGAACCCTCACCACATTAGAAGCAGCAGAAGACTAAGCAAAAATCCTAGGTAAACACTTTATTTTTTTTTAATGCTTTCATTCATTCTTTACGTAAACTCTAAAAGGCAATCTCATAATTAATTAAATTCGACTTTCGTAAATCAAAATATAAAATGATCCGTAATCCCTCATATTTGAATCTTATTATTTTAATCTCAACTTTCGTAAATAAAAAAATATCAGATGCTACATAGTTCCTCATATTTAAATCTTAGGACTTTTCCTGTTATGAACTTTGATCATAATTATTATTTTCTTTCGCAGATAAACTATAACACACACCTAATTTCAAAATGTAAAAGAAGGAAATATATTTTATCATCCATGTTTATTATGCATAATATGTTCTTTTCTGTGCGAGTGCGAGAATGCGTGTATGTGCGTGTAAATAAAGCTATTAATCAATGTTTCATTTTTTTATAATCAATAAATTTTTTTTTATTTAAACAAGTCGAGCATTCCTCAAATCATTCTCTATAGTTAAAATATATATTTTTTTATTATTATAATCAGCATTTATTCATGCAATTAATTATTTTACTTTTAAATTTGTCTTTCTTATTTTTTTTGTTTTGTTTATTTCTTTAAATTTCATCGTGCCGTAAGTCACGATGTTTATTTATTATGTAGTTAAGATAGGTTTAAGAGTTGGGAGGGCCTATTATTAATAAGTATAAATAAATGTCAATAAAGCTAGTGTGAATAACTCTATTGGACTGAATGATAAAGGGGGGATGATATTATAAGCTTCTAATTTTTTTTATATAATGATGCATAAACCGAACATTCGTATTAGTTGCAAATAACCAATGACCCGGTCCAATATTTGGACCGATCTGTTAATCAACCAAGATTCTTCTCCATTGGTTAGTATTGTGTCTTTTGCCAGAATAATAGTCTTGAAAACAATTACATCGCGGCCCTGAGTGACCCTTATTGGTCCATGCTGGGAGTTTGAGCTTATGGGCGGGGATTAGACTTCGAAATCGTTTTGATATGACGTAAGGTGATGCGAGAAATTAAATTGTGAATTAAATCATCGTATCTGGCGCCCCCTTGTGTTGATAATGAACAACTATCGATATAAGAAAATAAATAAAGCTTTACGCTATATCATGTTTGTTTCGGAGCTCTCAATCCCTTTAGGAACGGTTGAATAAGGCGACCGGTTACAAATGGCACTTCCAAACGTGAGGCTAATACAAATAATGTGTTGGAGAGAAGCAAATCAAGACATTAGCCAAAAGCGGCCGAACCTCGTAAAAGACACAAAACTTTTTCATGTAAACGAAAGCTTGGACGAATAAAAAAAGAGGAAAAAGGGAAAAAGAAAAATTATGGATGGACAACGAATAAAGCAAAAGAGAACATAGTGGGAGATGGAGGCGTGGACATCGATTAATAACTTCTTATCATAAATAAAAAAATAAAATAATCACGTTCCTTTAGGCATCAACAAAAAGTGTAACATTTTAAAAATAAATAGAGAAAGGGAAGAAAAAAAAAATTTTGTTTCCTCTTTATCAAATCATAAATGGACAGCAATAACGATACTGCGTGGGAGGAGACAGGGGAGAGCCCTATAACGTTCAAAAAGATAGATGTTAAAGAAGAGGCTGAATCAGAAATAAAAATGCTTCTTAGAATGAGGAGCCAAATGATGATAGAGGTGAGGGAAGATAGGGAAGAAAGAAGGAAGAGAGAAGAGGACAGAGAAGAAGAAAGAAGGAGAGAGAGAAAGGAGGAGAGAGGGGAATTCATTAGGGAGATACGAAAATTATTGAAGGGAAACACAGGAGAGTCAGAGGAGGACCAGAGCAAAGAGGAAGAAATAAAGATTGACGAAGTAAAGACTGAAATTACCTCAATAAAAATAGAGATCGGCGCAGCAAAAGCTGAGATAGAAGAAGCGAAGACTGAAGTGATAACAGCAAAGGCAGAGTTGGAAGACGTAAGACAAAAGGTGGACACGATAAATAGAAAGGTAGAAGGAATCGAGCCACAACAGAACATACCGAGAGAAATTATGGCCAAACGTCTGGAGGAGTTGGAAAAGAAATTTGAACTGAGAGTAAATTTGCAGGAACCGAGCCAGTCGTGGTAGGAATATTCAAGGAAGGAGACAGAGTCATGGTACGGACAAACCCAGTCAGTCGGCCAGAACAGGCCATTTATAAAAAATTTCAAACCTTATATGAGGGACCTTATGTCATAGGACGCGCATATGGGAACAATGCCTTCATATTGTATGAAGGGACCCGAAGGATTGGGACATATAATGCCCGGGCCTTGAAATTAGTAAATGAAGTTCAAACCCCTCACCGTACGGAGGAGGAGCAGGGTAAAGAAAAAAAGGAGAAAGGAAAAAAATAAATAATTTTATTGTGAAAAAATTAAAATGCCAAGCCTCGCATTTTAATTTTTTGGATGGATCGCGGGCATATATACCGAGACAAAGTCGGTACATGTATATACACACACACAAGCAATGTAAATACTCTATTTTTTATTTACTTGCAACTTATGATAAAAAATAAATATAGTTTTCTTTCAATACTTTATAAAATACACTGTAAAATAAAATATTAATATTTCTGATTAAATAGTTTAAGGCTTTCATATAATCTACTAAAATAATATTCTCTAAAAAATAAAATTAATATGCCATTTTAAATCTCAATAAGTGATTTCTACTTGTATATGCCGCGGGGGTAATTAAAAAGGGGTTTATTTTAAATTATAACTGTAGTAAAAGTTAAAAGCTTATAGAAATGATTTTGAGAAAGATTAAATGCTCGACTTTTAAACTAATGTAAATTAGATTGTTCTCTTAAAACACGCACACACGTATGCATCAAAGGTGTGAATGAGTATAAATTTTTTTTTTTTAACTGAGATTGCAATATGAGATTGCATAAACCTAAGATTGCCTCAAGCATATGGATTGAGTGGACATTATGTAGGACACGGACCCCAATGACAACTCAAAGAATATTGAACTCTGGGTGGAGATTCGATCCTCAGATAATAACCAACCCATATAAATATGAATCTAAATCTAAAGAAGAAACTCTTTTTACATTCTTTGTTTTGTTTTGCTTATGCTTATAGTTTTTTTTGATTCCTACGGAAGCTACAACTAGAACTTTTCTCTTTTGCTATCCGGTTTATCCAATATGATCACTATGAAATTAACATTTAGAGCGTCGATCGTCATGATGGGCTAAGAAACCCTTCAGTGATTGATCGACGCTCCACCGCCAGAACATCTCCATAGCTATGAATGATCAACAACAGTACCATCTGAAAATAGTGCCCCAACCATCCAATAATGTTCTTCCGTTTGAAATACATGAATCGTCCAAACCTACTACGCTGAACTTTAAAAAAAATGAATAACCTCGTAATATGGAAACATCATCTACCATGTTCGAACCCTCACCACATTAGAAGCAGCGAAAGACTAAGCAAAAATCCTAGGTAAACACTTTTTTTTTTTTAATGCTTTCATTGATTCTTTATGTAAACTCTAAAAGGCAATCTCATAATTAATTAAATTCGACTTTCGTAAATCAAAATATAAAATGATCCGTAATCCCTCATATTTGAATCTTATTATTTTAATCTCAACTTTCGTAAATAAAAAAATATCAGATGCTACATAGTTCCTCATATTTAAATCTTAGGACTTTTCCTGTTATGAACTTTGATCATAATTATTATTTTCTTTCGCAGATAAACTATAACACACACCTAATTTCAAAATGTAAAAGAAGGAAATATATTTTATCATCCATGTTTATTATGCATAATATGTTCTTTTCTGTGCAAGTGCTAGAATGCGTGTATGTGCGTGTAAATAAAGCTATTAATCAATGTTTCATTTTTTTATAATCAATAATTTTTTTTTTATTTAAACAAGTCGAGCATTCCTCAAATCATTCTCTATAGTTAAAATATATATTTTTTTATTATTATAATCAGCATTTATTCATGCAATTAATTATTTTACTTTTAAATTTGTCTTTCTTATTTTTTTTTGTTTTGTTTATTTCTTTAAATTTCATCGTGCCGTAAGTCACAAGATGTTTATTTATTATGTAGTTAAGATAGGTTTAAGAGTTGGGAGGGCCTATTATTAATAAGTATAAATAAATGTCAATAAAGCTAGTGTGAATAACTCTATTGGACTGAATGATAAAGGGGGGATGATATTATAAGCTTCTAATTTTTTTTATATAATGATGCATAAACCGAACATTCGTATTAGTTGCAAATAACCAATGACCCGGTCCAATATTTGGACCGATCTGTTAATCAACCAAGATTCTTCTCCATTGGTTAGTATTGTGTCTTTTGCCAGAATAATAGTCTTGAAAACAATTACATCACGACCCTGAGTGACCCTTATTGGTCCATGCTGGGAGTTTGAGCTTATGGGCGGGGATTAGACTTCGAAATCATTTTGATATGACGTAAGGTGATGCGAGAAATTAAATTGTGAATTAAATCATCGTATCTGGCACCCCCTTGTGTTGATAATGAACAACTATCGATATAGGAAAATAAATAAAGCTTTACGCTATATCATGTTTGTTTCGGAGCTCTCAATCCCTTTAGGAACGGTTGAATAAGGCGACCGGTATAATATATATATATATATGTTGCAAATGTACATTTAAAATATATACATATAATTCAATTCTTAATGCAATAGATTTTTATTGATATTAATTCTTTTTAAATTAAATAGGTGATTGCATATTAAATACAGAAACATATGTTTATGGAACCCAAATATGTTGTAGAATATTTATACTTTATGAAATATAAGATTTCAAGATATATTTTTTATACTTCATATAAAAATATAGTTAATTAAAAATATATAAATATATTGAGATGGATATAACACTGGAATAACAGGTAAGGAGTAAATAATTTGAATTTAAAAAAAAAATATAAATTAAACATTTAAAAAAGGTCACTTAATATTTTATTAAGCTGATTTTAAAATTAAAACAAGTATGTTTGTATGTTACAATACATATTCTGGTAATTATAAATTTCCACTATCTATTTTGATTAGCAATTTTTTTATTACTACTTATATAACATATTTTAAAACAATTCCACAAAATTGTTTTTCAAAAAATTAAGGTAAATTGAAAATAGTCATTAATGTTTTTAATCAAGGTAAAGCAAACTTGTTGGTAATTACTATAGTTGTCTCCACCCTAAAAAAGGTTAAAAAAAGATTATGAAAGTTTTTTGGCATTTTAAAGATATATAGAGTTACCATGAAATTATAACTGAAGACAAGAGAAAGTGCAAATTCAGCTATGACTATTACTTTTGGATTCATATGGAAAAAAAGTGGCTGCTTTGTTTCCATAGCCCATATTAATAGATAGTATGTCTAAAGTCTACAAAATTTTATAGTAAATGGAACTGACTATATGTAGGCTAACAGTTAATAAATTATACCTATCTGAAAGATGACAAATCAATCTACTATTTTAAAAAAACCCAGCTTACCAAGAGAGCTCATCAGCTTGCTGAAGAATTAGTAATACTTAAACTGTAGACAGAAAAGCACAGATAAAGATATATATATATATATATATATATATATCTCTTTATATATACATATACTGTATACAGAAAAGCACAGATAAAGATATATATATATATATTGTACCAGTTGAAAAACACACCAAAAGAACTGCAAGTTGGATCCAAACTCAGCTGAACCAAACTGAATTCAAACCCAACTCACCAGCTTAGATTAGTAGAAATCTAAATTGATGACACAGTGCTATGCACCAAGGAACTAGCTCAATGGTTGGTGAAGATCAGAGACCCCTGAACTGACATTAATATCTGATAATAAACTGACTAAAAATAATTTTAAATCGAATCATATGTATATGTTCAGGTTGCCAAAACAGACAACGAGTATTAACATTAAAATAATTATGAAAGAATTAAGAACTAAGAAACCAAGTGTGATTAGAAAATATATAATAATAATAATTTGTTTGGTTTGAATTTTAAATAAAGATTAAATTAATTAATTCTAGTCCTTAAACAAAGTTTATAATTATAATACGAGTGGCGGTCCTTATTATATGCCAATGAATATTACATAATATTTGAAAGTCTATGTCTATGCCCCCAACAAAAAAATAAAGGCAGATAAAGGTATTCATTAGTAAAGGAAATTATTACTCTAATTTTTTATGAAAGAATGTGATATTTATTTTCACATTCGCAAATCCATTCACGAAGAGCAAAATACGTATTTTAGGGCATAACTTTAATTGTTATTGGAAAACTTATTTAATTAAATATAACTGAGAATTTTTTTGACTTTAATTAAAATCACTTCATTATGAATTACGAGCATCAGAGCGGGCTTTATTGGAACAGAGAGGTAATGGTGCTGACGAATTATGAGCTATAAAATGAAATTGAAAGATAATAGCTAGTCGATAATCGAAGTCCTATGGTGGCTTGCGTCTGACAAGTCTTATGCCCTTTGACTAATATGAACAGGAGAGGAAGTGTTTTCTTCCTTGATAATTTAAAATAACAGACATATGATCACCGACCAGCCTAATGGAGCGGAAGATTGCCCTACGTCAGCAACGTTTGAAGATGATGACTTGATAGTCATCATTTGAATACTAAAACCCATATAGAATGCTCTACATGATGACTTGATCAATTAAAGTCAAATGAGCTTTTAACAAAAACTATTTTAAAGTATTTGTAAATCATATTAATTATGCCCCAATCATCGTGCCCTTCCTGAATCTTAAATAACAAAGCTGAATTAGAATATATTTGATCCTTTATTGGCTCTTTTGCAATAAAAACATTTTAAGATTAGATATGAATAAATACATATTGGTGAATACAAAAAATAGCTGGGGCATAGATTAAAAATGGAGCTAATATATTAGACAATTATAAAAATAACACACACATTTAATAATCTCTTTCGACTTGATAATTGACAGAATGGTAAATCTAATTCTAATGGGTGAGAATTACTATTAGAATTAATATATTATTATTTGAACAAGGCAATGGAAACAAAGGAGATCATCGAGTCGAAAGATTATTGGCATATAATTAAAAATAAATGACATTAATAAATCACATGATAAATATATATATAATATAGTAAATGAACTGCCAAGTAAGAAAAGAGAAAGTTTAAAGACTAGAGGTTGAGAGAACTACGATATAAATTTACAGTAGCATGAATAAAAGGTTTTATAAAGATTATTACATTAAAGAATAAAAGAGCTCTAAAAGGGAGTGTAAAATAAAGTTCGAAACTGGCCAGAAAGTTTAAGGTTCATTATGAAAACATATTACCCTTCACCATGATCGAAACACTATTTAATTTTATAATTTAAAAATGCACAGAGTTGACTGCATTTCTCTACAACAAAGATGGCTTCTTTTCCAAACTTTTCAGAGCTATATATCCTGTCCTCTGATGCCTTCAGGCTAGCGCTTCTTTCATTATCAATGTTTTTAGATTTTCTGGTTGTTTTTAGATACATTCCTTCGATAAGGCTTTCAAACTCATTAATTTGAATTCATTTTCTAATTAGAAAATGAATTCTTAAAATCAGAAAATGATTTTAATTAGGAAATCCTTATCTTTTTTTCTAATTAATAAAACTTTAACTGTTGTTTTTGGAAAGGGAAAATCTGAAAGCTTATCGAAAGAATGTAGCTTTTAATCAATAAAACTTTAACAAATTATTTAAAAATAAAATCAAACAATCCTGATGCAATGAAACTTTTAAACAATTATATATATTTAAATATTTACAAATATATAAATATATAAATTCATGAATAATTCTATCATGAATTTATTAATAGAATTGATCAATTTAAATCTGAAACTAATTAATTTTAATATGCAATTATGAAATAAGTTATTCTTTATGGAAATTAGCGTGGATCGAACATATAAAGCCCCATTGCATTGGAAATTTAAGGTTAGTAATAGAGTTTGAAGTGGGCTTATGGCTAGATGTCATAAAGCTAGGATCGAACTCAGATCTGCCTGTTTCAATATATATATATATATATTGTGCCCTTTTTTATAGGTCAGAAATAGTTCATCACAGTAAATTACTAAAAATTTTAAATTTTAGAATGTGTTCTCTTGATATGTTAGTTATATTTTGTTAATAATATTTTAAAGTACAATTTAAAGCTGAATGAAAATACATAATGTTTAAAAATTATAATGAATCACTTAAGAATAGTTAAAACCAGTTAAAAATATTATTTCGTATGGTTGCAAAAGCTAGCCATAATAAATAACTCAGCTATAAATATTTGATATTTAAAGGTATGTTTAAAAAGTTCGATTTTAATAGTTTTAAACTTATAGTTAAGTAAATGTTATATTTAAATTTATAAATCATATTTAATAGTCATAATTAATATTGTATATTTTAAAAGTAAGTTTTATGGTAGTGAAAATTATATTTAATTCTATTTTTCCAAATTATTTTTCCAAATTATATAATTGTATTTTATTTAATACAACAAGTGTAGAAATTTATTTATTCCCAGACAGAGAAAAATCAGATAGTCTGTCTTAAGTTATATTAATCATGTGACCTGCATAATATGGTTACACATACTGTGTATCGTTATAGCTTCTCATTCAAGCGTGTCATACACTTTGTTAATTTTTGTATATTATAGAATTGGATAGAATTATTACCTATCATAAAGCAAATATTAAATATTAAGTTAACTATCGTATAAAATGTTTTAAATAATGTAATAAAGATGAATACAGTTAATAAAAAAGTTAAATATTTTGTTTAAATAAAAATAAATAAATAAAATATTAAAAGTGGGATAAATTGTTAAATATTATTTTTATAAAATCATTTAAATGTTTAATTAGTTTAGTAAAATAATAATTGATTTAAAAGTAATATTTTTAAATATTTTTAAAGTTTTAATACGTCATATTTTTTGTTTTGAAATTTAATTGTGTAAGTTTGCAACATTATGCAAATTTGGTATTGAACTAAAAATAAGAATCAACCAATAGGATAAGGTATTCTTGCAGGGTATAAATACCATTGCAGTTGATTTATCAGGGGTGATTAATAATGTATTAAAGATAGCTGAATCATATCAGAAGCTATCAAGGTGATTGTAATTTTAATTTTATTATTTTAGTCAATTTTAGTGCTCTCTTATAATTTCATTTGCAAAAGCTAATAGGTATTATTTTAAAAAGTATTTTGCAAAAAGAGAGTGTAAACTAAAAATATTTTAATAACTTCATTTAATGTGTGTTGCTAAATTTAAAAGTTTTCTTACCAGGGGTATTTTGTTAAAAATCTAATTTATAACTTTGCAATAATAAAATGGAAATACCAGAAAGCAAAATGTATTCAATTTATAATACTTTAAAAATGCATATAATATTTATTGATGTAGTTTCAATAATATTGAACAAGAAAACTATTAAAATGAATAAATTAATTCTATGGACATTGTACAAGAAACTTATTAAAAAAACTTTTTGCTGATTAAAAGTAAAAAAAAAAAGCATTATGTTATATAGTAAAATAAGCTTGTCTAAGATTAAGAAGCAATAAGACAAGTATACTTTATGCTAAATTTAGAGAAATATCAAGTTATAAAAGTAATTGTTATATCCTTTGTGAATGAAACATTAAAATTCTACAAGAAATTATTTTAAGAAAGACTCATGCAAAATATTTTAGAAAAGCATATGCTATTGAAAACCTGAGGCATATAGATCATTAATACGTGTATTTAAAATTGTTTTAAAAAGTAATAATTTGAGATAAGAAAACCTCTGAATAAGTGGTAAAAAAACAAAATAAATCTACTAAAGAAGAAACCTATAAAGAAATGAATATGTTAATAAATAAAAGAATGGAGCTATGGAAATAAATATTGCACAAATAATTTATCCGGATAGATCAAGCTAAACCAAATGGAACATAATGCATTACTACACCAATATGGAATATTCTAGGAAGCTTCACGGGATTATTTTTAGCATTATGATTTCAATAATCATCATTCTGGACTATAGAAGTTATAAACTATTATTTTATTAACTATTCCAGAATAGATTGATGATTATTTTTTTAATTTTTTTTGTAGATTTCAAGATGTCATAATATTTTTTATTGTTCATTTTTTTTTTAAACCTGAGATTTTATACTGGAAGCTCGGATGGCTCTTACTACTGGAAATATATTGTCTTATTCATCATTATAGCAATGGAGGGGATGTAGAGAAGCACTTTTGAAAACATTTAAAAAAAAAAAAACTCTCGAGAAAATAAACATTTTTTGAACTTTATCAAGAACATTTGTCAATTGAAGAGTTAATTGAAGATATACGTAATTATAATCTTGATTTTTTTTATTTATTAACTTAGTTAAAGTGTAAATTTTCTGTTTTATAAGAGTAGGAACATGAACACTAATTTATTACTAATATTGAAATCCTATAATATAACAATTTAAAGTTTAAATAAGAACATTTTAAATAAAAGTATGGATGTATATTTTTTTATGGATGCAATGCTATATCTAGTGGATGGAAAGAAGACTGCAAAAAGTGATGACCAGATAATGTCACTTGGTAATAGTTAATGAATATTGATAATTTTATGATGTTTATTTTTTTCTTTTTAGATTGCCTATGAATAATAATGAATGAGGGATAAATGTTTTAATTATATGAAAATGCATTTTGTACAACATTTTAAACATTATGAGATCAGGATTTATTTGGTAATATGCATACTATAATTTTATACTAGTAATATAACCCACCATGATAATAAATATTTGTGTGATTCTTTTAAAAACTTTCATATTATTGGATGTTCAAAGTATTATCTGATTAGTTTGTATATGGTTTAGAATATAGAATAAAGAAGTAAGCAAACTTTTCTTGTGGATCAGTGAGATCACTCTAATTATAAATGAATTTTATTTATTGTTTTGAATATGCAAGATAGTATTTTGTCGATGTAAGATGTGATAAATCTTTAGGAAATAATGATAAGATAGTGGCTTGATAGTACTATGGTGAACAGGAAACCAAGATGATGTTCTAATAGAATGTGATGAGGGATATGAATAATATTTTATAGTCTTTGTACAGATATGCAGTACAGCTAACAGTGCTCTGTAAGTGATATATTTATTTTGGACAGTGTCTCTTTTCTTGAAGTATTGATGTTTAATAAAGCTGAAGGAACAGCTTGACATCATTAATGTATTGAGGAGTTTGGACAAAATAGGTCAGTCCTCTATTTTTTATTGATACACTGTGCCATGATATTTCAATATATGTTATGAGTTATACTCTAGATTTTCTTTCTTAAATCCTATACATCTGTTTCACTATCTAGATTTCAATGTAACTACATCGTTCAGTAAGATATATTTGAAAAGAAATAATAGATAATTTAGAGTTTAAGATATGCTATCATTTGAAGGAGATTAGTTCATTACTTAGAAGAAGTAGAATTTGTATAAATTGGAATTGAAAATCCAATAAATCCTAAAGAGAAAAAAGACACATAAGATATATTTTGAAAATAAAATATAAAATATTTAAGAATAAAGTATATAAAACAAGGTTGTTTTTTAAAATATTAACAACTTTTAAATGCTTTATTATGTCTTTAAAATTAGGTATTGCATATTTTAAAATATAATGGTATAAAATAAAACAATATAAATAATAAGCATAGGTATAATTTTGAAATTATTAAATAATAGGGAATATATCGGTAATTACAATTATATAGTATTAAAGTAATGCTAAATGAGAATATGTTATATTTAATAAACATTGCATAGTAAACGATATCCACCAAAATCTGGTAATAAATTATTGGATAGATATTTTATGTAACATCTTTGACATTGCAAGATGAAAATTGTTTAATTTTAAGAAAATCCATACTCATGATAATGTTGTTGTTGTTATTATTATTATTATTATTATTATTATTATTATTATTATTATTATTATTATTATTATTATTATTATTATTATTATTATTATTATTATTATTATTATTATTATTATTATTATTATTATTATTATTATTATTATTATTATTATTATTATTATTATTATTATTATTATTATTATTATTATTATTATTATTATTATTATTATTATTATTATTATTATTATTATTATTATTATTATTATTATTATTATTATTATTATTATTATTATTATTATTCATAGTATGTTTCTATGGATGTTTTTTAGAAAGAAAGGTATAAATTAAATAATATTTAAAGATAGGATATATTTTAAATAAAAATAAATAAATGCAATTTATCATAAGTTTAATTAGAAAGAGATAAATAAAAGAGTATTATTTTATTATTGTTCTTTAAGTCAAAATGAAGACATAAAATAAGTCTAAAATTTTTTCATTTTTTAATAACTAAGTAATAAAAAATGTAAATGGTGTAAAGTGAGGATATCCGATGTATATATTGTATATAAATTGTTTATTTTATTGTTAATAATAAATTTTGTTAATTATTGTTTTCAAAAATTTGTGTGTCTAGATTGTTTATTTCTCCCACTACACTGCATGAGATCACAATATATCCATAATAATAGAAACAAATATATAATTTTGCACAAAGATAAATAGAGAATTATTTTTAGAATTCAAATATTTTATTGGTATTCTTTTAATTAAGTAATCATAATTTTACATTATCTTATGGTCATAAATTAGTTATCATAATAGTACATTGAATTATATGCTATCCATTGCCACACACCTTTATTTGTCAGATTATCAAATGCTACCATGTATTTATTAAATTATTACATGAAGATAAAATATTATATTATATTATTTTATTATAATAATAAAAATATAGTGAAAAGAAAAGATATACAGAATTAGTTCATACAATGAAGAATATTATTATTAGTATTTGTTATTATTGATTTAAGTGTAGTAGATTATGACATAAAATTCCTTCTCATATTTTACTACTGTAATTTTTAATTAACTTAGAATAAATTTTATGAACCTGAGATTTTATAGAGCTAAATTATTATGAATCAAAGATTAAGATTCACTTATTAGCTTAATCTTAGTGACTAGGATTTATTAAAGTTGTAAGAATACTATAAGTTTATTTATTTGAAATAGTAATAGGGGGATAGTTTTCTTATGCCATTGAGGTAGTATCCTGTAGGATATTGGCTCAATGTAATCTATCTTGTCACCTATATTTTCACTTCCAAGTCTCATGAAAATATTAAATATTTATTTAATTTATTTTTTATAAACTGAACCTTATTTGTATTTTAAATTTGAGCTAGTGAAACATTTAATTTTAATGCTGAATATTTTATTTATATATTAATAACTGAGCTAGAACCCGTTTTATTTAATATAATATATTGCCCAGAAGTGAAGATGCAAACGGACTAGGTTAAAATATATATATATATATATATATATTTATAACGTGCCCTTTTGTATGGGTCACCATTTAAGTTTTGTGTTAATCTAGTAGAAAATTTTAAATTTAAGAAGTATTTTAAAAATGTGATGTTGATTTTGCTTGTGGTAATGTTACCATAAGTTTAATTAAAGCAATCTATGAGTATTTGATGTGTGAATTGTGTTGATATTGAGAAGATATTTAAAATGATGATGATTATGATGTAATACTGCATTAATAAATTTAATAACAAATGTTTGAAGCTAAAGTGATTAAAAGACAAGTTTAAATTAGACAAAGATATTTATTTAATTTAAAATATATGTTAAAAGTGAATAGAAATATTTTAAATTATAAGTACTTAAATTGAGATTAATATTTGATTTTAATCATATCAAATAATTATTTTAAAATCTGATGTAATATCTTATTTATTTTAAAAATAAATATTTATTTTAAAAATGCAATTGTTAAGTTATTTTTAGATTATGGGAAGCGTTTCTTGTATTGTAAAAATAGATGTTAATTAGAGATACACACACACATGCTTGGAAGCTTTCTCATAAAGTTGCAAAACTATT
Organism: Epiperipatus broadwayi; assembly: GCA_028023455.1. Taxonomy (NCBI): domain Eukaryota; kingdom Metazoa; phylum Onychophora; class Udeonychophora; order Euonychophora; family Peripatidae; genus Epiperipatus; species Epiperipatus broadwayi. The sequence goes on along the minus strand of JAQFVV010006438.1, from coordinate 1,080,830 downwards.
TTAAAATTATGTTGTGAAATTTATAAATAATACGTGAGTTATCACGAGATAAAAATAAAGATATTAATGTAAAATATTAAATCTGATTTTTAAAAATATTGTCTTAAAAATATAACGTATTTAAAAAGATTTAGTTTATTTTAAATGATCTTATAAAAGTTAAGATTTAAATCAAGTGAGAAAGAATATTTTAAAAAATGTTTGATAGATTTGAATAAACGATAAAGATTATTTTTAAAAAAATGTAATAATATTAAATATTAAATAAGTCATTATTTTATTTTTAATAGTGTGTTAGTAAATATGTAAATAAGCTAGAAAGTTTGATTGTTTAAATGTACCAATCAGATAAGGAGTTTCTGCCAGTATAAAAGCTGGATTCAATTGTTGAAGGGGGCTCTCTATAATAAATTTTAAAAGTTAATCGTGCTATTGAGAAAATAGCTAAGTAAATTTAAAAAAAAACGCTCTTAAAATCAGTGTTAAAATCATAAGGGTGTTATTGTATATAATTTTATAATTTTTTTTAAATGATAAGTATGCAGTAGAAACTTAATAATTCCCTATTGGTCTTCTCAATTTCGAAACTCAATTTACGTACGGATAATCATGGAAATATCACGTATCGGAGAAATATATCAGAAACTTTATGCTAGAGAAATAATAGACGCTGGATTAGTACATGAAACTACGAGATGGAGAAAAGTAGTGTTTTGGACTATGAATAGTTTTAAAAGTTTAAATTACTATTGTCTATTATAAATAGATATTTAAAAAAATATGAATACTTCTATAGAAAGAAAGTATTTTTGCAGATTTTAAAAGATTAAAATGTATATCTTAAGTAAAGATATAAGAAGTAGTAAGTTTAATAAATACTTGCCTTGTTAAGTCTTTGTGCTTAAAAGACTAAATATTGACGATTTGAAAAGGCAAATAGATTATAAATATGATTATTTAAAATCGTAATATAATAAAATTATTATTATTGAAGTAGTCTAAAACGCTGGTCATTATAGATGGAGAAATTAATTCTTACCTGAATATGTTATTTATAAATGCGCAAGTAATTCATGGATGTCCAAATCAAATCAAACTAAGCCAAGCAAGCCAAGTTGATGAAAATAATTCAATGTAAAATAATTTATAAACTATAAATTAATTTAGAAATAATAATTTTAAATAATAATCTATGAAGAACTGGATCCAGAACTTATAAACTATTTTTAAATTTTATTTGTTTTCTTGTTGGAACTTATTTATTTTTTTTTTAAAAAAAAACGTTATCATTTTTTTTTTTTATAAACTTTCAAGAAACACGTGATACAACGGAACAGGAAATAGTGTTCTATTGACTTTATACGTAGGATATTTGTTAAAACTTTTATGGTAGAACAGAAGACGTCGTTGGAAATATGTAATATAAACTTTTATTTTATTTATTTAACATAAAATTTAAAATATTATTAAACTATTAAAAGTAGGTTAGGTACATTTATTAAATACTAACTTGAAAATAATATAATAATTAATTACATAAATTTATTTTATAATTAATGTAACACAGAATATTCTAATGAATGTGTGTGAGTGGAGATGTGAATGATTTTTATATTTTATGAAGCTGCAGATTTCGAAGAATGCTGGATAGCAGACTGGACATTATTATTATTATGGTAAAAATATTGTATAATGATTTTTAATGAATTTAATATGTTTTCCTTTAGATCAACTGAATATTATGTTGTTGTAGAATGAATGGATAGATATTTTATGAAAACACATACATTATATTGGCAACGAACTTTATTAAAATATGCATAATTTTAATTTATAATATAAACCTAATACAACATTACGTAAGAAGCTTAGAAATAATTATATGATTCTTTCATAAATAAATTTTGATATTTTTATTATGTTATAGTATTAGAATTATATTTATTCTTTATTTAGGTAATTATTTTATTATTTGCAAGATAGGAATAGATTTGAAAAGACTCTATTTTTTTTTTGTATTTTGTTTTATTAAATAAGTTAAGTTGCATTTTAGGTAAAAGCTTATATTTGGATTGAAAGGTTACTAAATATAAACGATGTAGTATAGGTAATTTGGATGATGAATATTTTATTTAAAATTGATGTTTATTTTCCGGAAATTTTAGATAAGTTTAGAATATGTTTCATAGATAGAAATTTATTAGAAAGGATTAAAATAACACATAAAGTAAAGTAATGATTTTTACACAGAAAAGAATCATAGAATTTATCTAAGGTAATGCTTTATGAATTTAGAATTGATAAATGATTTAAATAATAATATTTGAACAATAGAGATATATAATGCATATTTGATAAAACATATAACAGGAATTACATTAAGTAAAGTATAATTACCGTCAATTATTTGTTATACACTATAAAGATATATTAATTTATATAAAGTTATTAAGCAATGCTAATAATAAAGTGAATACATGATAATACATTATAAATGATAATACTTAATTAATGTAGCTATTTAATTAGTAGAGTTTCATTGTTTACACATGCTACATAAATAGTCTTGACATATGTTGTTATTTGTAGTAATTAAAGTACACTACTATTTATTTTAAAAAATCTAAGTTTTGAAAACATACTATAATATTATTGGTATAGCATTTGAAGGAGTGTAAAATTGCTTATTAAGTACATGAATTAGTAACAGTATAAACTTCTTATATTTGTATTTTCTTATTTTATTTTATTTATTTTCCTAAATTCTAAAACTGTAAATAGTGTAAATAAATTCTTATTGGAAGTTATTGTAAATAAATTTGTTAATTTGTTTTAAAAGTGTGTCGAGTTTCATTATTTTTCACCACAGCATTTTGACATCGGATAATTTGAAATAAACATAATATTCGCACAAAATGAATTTGTTGTTATTATTTAGAAATGAATACAATATTTGCTTAACATTATTTTTATAAGAATTGATTGACATGAACATAAATATTACAATGGTCATAAGATGATTATAATGCACATTATAAGAATACAATATTGTTTATTGTCACAGATTATTAAGTATAAGATTGTGATCTATCTTAAAATGAAGATACCATATGAAATAAAAGATATACATATAATTGTTTATTCATTTAATGATTGATTATATAATAGAAATAGATGAGATTAAATTACACTCTAAGATTAGTATTATTTATTATTATTATTAAAATAAGTTAGGTGTATTTAAGTTTGATATAAAATCCCACATCATACTTATTTACATAAGTTATTATTATTTTAAAACTGAGAAGAACCTGAGATTATTTAATTATGTTTTAAGTTAAAAGTTAGGAATTATTTTAGTATTATTAAAGATAGATTATTTCATTTAAAAGTCATAAGAATGCTATAGATGTAGTGGTAGGATGATAAGGTAGTGGTAGTATTCTTATGCCATTGAGACAGTATCTTAGAAGACATTAACTCAGTGTAAATCTGCTTATTACTTTGTAACTTTACTTCGCAGTCTCATAATTTTATTAAATACTTATTTAATTAATATAATCTGGAACTATATTGATTTGGATAATTAATAATAAATTTAATTAAGATGTAATAATATAAAAGTATATTAAAGATAGATATGCAAATTTTAATTAAGCATAATAATGTAACTGAGCTAGTTGTATTTTAAACTATTTTATATATCAAGAAGTAAGGGTACAATATATATAAAGCTGGTGAATTATTTTAAATAATTTCTTTAATGAAAATGATAGTTGTAATTTTTTAAAATTACAATTTTTTTAAGTAAATAACTTTATTCAACATGAAGTAAGATGTAATTCTGGTATATTTTGAAAAAAAAAAAGTAAACTCCAAAAATTTTATAGATTAGGGAACAAAAACATGCTGGAGTATTTTTTTAAAATGATGTTTATAATTCATAAGGAGTAACCTAAAAAAAGGAAAAACTTTGATAGAGGACTGTCAAAAAAGTAAATATTTTTTAAAGTACAAAAAATAATAAGGGACTAATTAATAGCTTTGATTCACATCATCTATTGTTATATATACAAACATCATACATGTGCATTGTATCATTAAAATGTCATAGCTTACTTTTTATTATTATTATATAACAATAACCATATGTTACAGCACATCTGCATGCTTATATAGATGTGTGTCAGGCAGACACATATATGTTAAAATTAATCATATTTTATTTATTATATGACAATTTAAATATATTCATTTTATATTATACAGGTAATTCTGTGTGCTAATATATGTAGGTGTTTTATGTAAACCTATTGGAACATACATATATGTAAAGTACAATGTAATATTGGATTTCATTTTGGTATTAATCAAAATCAGAAGGTTTAATTTATGTGTGACCATATTCTGCAGACCGTAATTTCATTTTTATTGTTATTAATAAATTTATATTTTATTGTTAAAGTTATTCTAGTGAATTTACTCAATCCTAAATAGTTTAAGAATATTATGAGTCACATTATATCTTTTGTTTACAATAACAGTTATAGAACTTTGTCTCTATGCCAGAGTTATGCATAACAATCTGGTATATAAATGTTTATAGTTAGTGTTTATGAACATACAATTGATAATGATCCTGGATTGGCACATAGGAAATATTCTTTAAAGCCCATGTACTAAATTTATTTAGTTTAATATTTATTAGAAATTCAGTTTATAATTGACCAGAACATCAATGGTAATAAATGGCCAGAGCATTGCTGATGATAAGCATGTTTCAGTACTCCCACCATTGTGTTCTTAATTGTTATATTTTTATGGATTAGCACTTACATTTGTGTATCTAAATTAATGTTTAAATAATCTGCCCCTAGCTAGTAAGTACTAAATAATTTGTCTGGTCTATAGCAGATCCATTTCAAACCCCATCACAAGAATGACTGTTGATTTTATTTTTGATTATTAATGGTGATGAATGGTTATTACTTTTGGGTAATGTGGGTAATTTATAGTTACATATTTAGTAGTGTGTTGATCTCTCATGCTCCTCATATTCATTATCATTCCTTTTATATTTATTCATATTATTTAAATTTAGTATGTAACTGAAATTGATGACGGATGAGTGCCATCACCCCACGTTTATCTCATGAGTGTGTACCATTTCAATATATATAAATGGATCTAGTTATTTGTTAATATAAATTGAAGTGAACAAAATAAAATGAATACTTATTATGAGGTAATCATTATGAACTAATATAAGTAAAATAACTGAAATTAATTTATAATCAATAAATTAAAAGAATGAATATTTTAAAATAAAATAATAATTACTATTCTACAAAATATAAATTTAAACTTAGAAAAATACAACTCTTTTATTTATGAATATAAATAGATCACTACTTAACTTAAAATTACACTACTATTTATATAAATAAATACTATACATTTTAATTGAAGAGAAAAAAATATATAGCAATAATAATGATAAATATAAGCAAATGACTTGAGTAATAGTCTTTAAATAAGGAATTTCCAAAATTGTATCATACTTCCAATGTCTATTTCTTAAACAACAATCCGATGATGTTTTATTATTCCAGAAAAAGTAGAAATATCACGAAAAACTATCAGAATCAAAGCACATTTTATTAATTCAAATATTTACTATTTGTCCAAATTATTTTTTCAGTCAAAAGATATTTGATCTATTTAATGTTATAAGTGTGTTATCACTAATCAATTCAAAAACATTACAAGTGAATAGACTCTAGTTTCATCCATGATGGTTGTATAAAAATAGAACACATTTATATCTTGTATATAAATAATACAAGTTCATAAAATTATAACAACAGGTGAACATAATCTTTTTGTACATTTTTCTGTTGTTAGCATTTAGACATCATTGAAAAGTTGGTAATATCCATATTTAAAGCAATAAAACATTTCATGGTTTTTAAAAATGCTAAGAATTAATTTTCATATTTTCAATTAATTGTCACTTCTAACAAATTCTACAATGCTGTCAAGCCAATGGACAAACATTATTAATTTCACCCCATTATTTTAACCATTTTTTATAATCATATTCTTTTAAAAATAATCAAAAAAGAATTATAGAGGAGTTTAGATTAACTTTTGTTGAAGCTGGGACAAAAGAGAGAGAGAGATTGTTTGATCTAGTTAGTTCATTTATAAACTTTTTTTGGTCAATTCTAGACAGTGTCACATAAATAAAAATGTTACTACACAAGAATAACAACAAATAAAAAAAAGGCAATTATTATATATAACAAACATTTATGTTTTTAAAATACAAATAAGATTCATTCACTTCAACATAAATTAAGCAACTAGGATTATATTTTTTCATATTAAGATAGAAATATATATTTTTATACATAATTTTCAATACAATATTGTACAAATAAAATAAAAAAACATACTTGAGAAATAAAATGATGTATTATTTGGAATCAACTATTGTGATTGCAGTAATGAAAAGACATATAATAAAAAAAAAGAATAAACATTTCTTCAATAATATAAACTTTATCATGTACACATTTATTTATAAAATGAATAAAATCAATTCACAATTTTTACAAACACACTTAATAATAAACATTTCTTTCTCCAATATTATATGTTGTTATAGCAACATAGTCCAATGTAGTCCAGGTTAATATATTCACCATTAAAAAAAATAAAGCAAGAAAATAAAATAAAATTACAATCAACATTCATTACATATGAAAATTTATTTCACATTTCAGTAGGTAATATATATATATATATATTGTAATGCCTTAAGCATTATTTCACTTATTATTTAAGTAATTGCAGTTTGTAATGTTGTAATTGACTATTTAGTACTAAACATTCAGAACAGGGTATATTTCTCTGTTTAAAAAAAATATTTAAACTTCTTTGTATTTATAATTTCAATCTCTGTGATCAAGTTGCAATATTTAGTGTCTATATAGGGTGGGATTTGATCTTTATTATTAAAAAGAGGTTGCTCTGATAAGAGTTTGAAATTGTTGATTGTTAATGATATTGAGATTGTCTAAGTGTTGACTGGCTTTTAATGATTACTTACAAACCCATTTAACCTTGAGAATTATTACACTTATTATTTAAGTAATACTTTGAGTGCAATTTGAAAATTATAATTGCAGTTTGTAATGTTATTATTGACTATTTGTTAGTCTGCATTTAGAAGAGGTTATATTTACTTGTTTAAAGAAGTTTATTTAAACTTCTTTGTATCAATAATTTCAATATCTGCGATCAATTTGCAATCTTTAGTGTCTATATAATTATATTGAACCATTAATAATGTGGGATTTCATCTTTATCACTAAAAGGAGATTACCTTGACAATAGATTGAAATTGTTGACTGTTAATAATATTGGCATTGTCTACATGTTGACTGGTTAATGATATATATATATGTCTGTGTGTGTGTGTTTGTGTGTGTGTGAAATTAAATATGAAATTATTTTTATATTAAGATATGTCTTTCAACAAGAAAGATCCTCTTTCCTCTTCTCCACATATATAAAAACATTGTTCAGGATTGTGAAAAAATAATTCATAGCTGCAAGCTGGCACACTTATAATTAGTTAAAAATATCAACAAATATATTCTCATCAGGATTTGGAAAAGGAAATTAAACTCTTATTTCCCCTTTTATTCAATTTTACTTATGTGTATATATTGTCTAGGCACCACTAGGCTGTCTAAACATAGATAAAGTTATATTATATACCTATTATATGTGTACCTGGTTTAAACCCAATTGGTACTTTATTAACATATGCACTTGTATTAAGAAAACACATCCTTATACTTTAATTGTGGAATAATTCTCAGATATATTATAACTTAAGATTTAACATTATAAATTCATGTTTAACATTTTCATAAGTGCTACTAGCTCAGTTTAAGTATTATAAATTTATCAGATGTTTTGATGGTAGTCATGTCTCTTGCTGATGGCTCACAAACAAACATAGTAAGAACCTTTATTTATATATGGCCATTAAGCACATTTATTTAGTCTATTTATTAACAGGATGATAGTGATGATGTTTCCAGCCACAGCTTTACAATTAACTCACAACAACAAATCATATCTATTATCATTTATAATGACAAAATATATTTTAATAATTGAAACCCATCAATGATGATAATGATCACAACTAATCTCACAAGACAATGATTAACTCTTAAGAAATATATACATCTCTTTTAATAAAAATAAATTAACATTTATTACTGATCAATTATTAATAATACAGATAGAAAATTTAATTCTAGACAATTTCACCGACGTCATTCATTCAAACATTGTAAATAGTAATTTAAAGTGAGAATTCTACTCTCATGCTTTCTTCAACAGTACTTCAGATTTGCTCATATAAAAGAATTTGAGTTGTAGGAATAAGAGGATTTCTTTTATTCCTGCATAAATACTATATCTTGTATTGTAGAGGGAAGTATTCATTTATTATTTAACACTCTCAAAAGACACATGCACAATTAGCTTGAAAGGCTGATCTTTGAATGTAATACAATTGTACACATAGCATCATATAAAAATAAATGCTTATTTACTTATAATTGGATTTCAGTTAGAGTGATGTTTGGTAAATTCTAGACAATTTCACCATCATTCATTCAAACATCATAAATAGTAATTTAAAGTGAGAATTCTACTCTCATGCTTTTCTCAACAGTACTTCAGATTTGCTCATATAAAAGAGTTTGAGTTGTAGGAATAAGAGGATTCCTTTTATTCCTGCATAAATACTGTATTGTAGAGAGAAGTATTCATTTATTATTTAACACTCTCAAAAGATGCATGCACAATTAGCTTGAAAGGCTGATCTTTGAATATAATTAATAATGATAAATTGTTTACATTTAAAAAAAAATAATAATAATAATAATGAAAGATCTTCCCCCTTTTTCCTTAATGAAACGTGTGTGCATTTATTTTTCTAGGGTGTCAATGAAACCTTATAACCAAGAAACATTTTAATTTTAAAAATAAACACCCAATGCATGCATATACTTGCCTATTGCATACACCATATATTTTACATTAATAAATTTAAGCATAGTATTAATCAAGAAATGAGTAGAGAAAGGTTAGTTAGATCATAGAGATAGGAGCATTTAAAAAAATCAGCTACAAATTACCTATTTGACTTTTCACCAATCTAGATCATTAACTACTTTAAAAATCTAACTATCCCAATGCTAAATTTCTACAATTTTCTAACATTCATGCTCAAAAAATATACATGTAGGCATAATTATATTACCAGATGGGTGTGTATATGTGTCAATCACATCATAAATAAAAACTATTTTCCTTTACATAAATATAAATCAACATATTTCATGATATTTGATTCAATACACAATAAACATATTTTATAAAAATAAAATACACATATAAATGGTTACATGCAAGGGTAATCTAAGAATACATAACACATTAATAGAGCAATATTTATTATTAGTGAAAATCTTCTCTAATAATTGATTCTCATTTTAGTATTTAAAGATTTAAAGAGAGATAAATGGGCTTATTCTTAAAAGATTTGTTAATAGTCACTGATAAAAATATAATTAAAATTGATATTACAAGTTCTTCTTTTACTTTTGATGTACATACAATTTCAAAAAATCCAATGAATTTTATTTTAAAGTCAGCTTATTTAAGGTTGCAAATTTAGAATCACCCACAAACCAATATATAACATGCATGGATTTACCGATTCTAGTGGTTTACTGGAACAGTCCTATTTTTGGCTTGGGCTTGCAATTCTTTTTTTACTGTGATGATGATGATGAAAATTGCTTCTATAGGGACCATTTTATTATTGGGATGGCTTCTTCATTTCTTCTGGGTGTAATTACTTTTGATAGACAGATGAATATTTCTACTTTTCATATATTTTATAATTTTTTGCTTCGTGCTTTTATTCAAATCACAAATTTCAGCATTTTACTTTGTAGCAGCACAGGTGAGACAATAAATTTCTTCTTTCATTCTTGGAAATCAGTCATAAGATATTTTAAATATCTCTTAGATTTAAACTCTTCTGATGAATACAGATTTCTTGGGGTCAAAGGAATGCCAAAAAAATAATTTTTTCTCCAACATAATGATGTAGAAACATTTAAAAATGTTTGGTTTTGACAAGCAATCAAGTTTACTCTTTTTTTTAAAAACAAGCTTATTTTTAGTATTTTATATGCTAGTCTGTCTGATGACATCACATATTTTTGTTACTAAAAATACATGGTTTCCATCAATTAAGGTATCTGGGCAAAATGTTTTCAAAATTGACAATTTTTAAAAATTTATTACTTAACATAGTCCAAAAAATGCTCTGGATTTTATCATCTTAATAGCACTCCTTCTTTCTCATGTCTGAAATTGACCTTTATCTCTCTCTCTCTCTCAGACTGTGGATATCAGCTGTACATTCTTGTGAAACACTTTCACATAAAAAAGAATTACTGTTCTTAAATAACAACTTCTTATACAAAAACTACAAAGTTATTTAAACACAACTCTTTTTTTAAATGTATCTGTAAATATTCTTAAGTTTATATCTGTAAATACACACATACTCACATATATTCAGACATATAAAACCTGCTTATCAAACAATCTAAATAATTTGAAAACTATACATTAAAATTCATAAAATAAATCAATAAGAGAAGTATTAGAATCAAAGTATGATTAAAGAAAAATATTATAATCTAGTAAATATAAATTAGCTTTAAAGAAGGTTAATAAGCAAAATTAAAAAAAAAATTTTTATTGAGTTTGTGTCTATAGACAACTATTTATATGTGCTCACTATATAACTAATAAATATTAAAAAAATATAGGTTGTATTTCTTTGATTAATAAAATCAGTTGAATAAAGAGGTATTTCACACCCATTGTGAAGTCTTTTAGGAATTAGTTATGTAGGGCTTGAACTCAATACCCTGATATATATATATATATATATATATATATATATATATATATATATATATATATATATATATATATATATATATATTATATAAAAAAAAATAATACAAATAAAAAAAAAATTAAATATATAACCAATAAAACTTACCATTTCATTCCTTTTTATTAATTTTAAAAATATAATCCCCCAGCAGAAACCCCCAAAGAAAAACCCCCCCCCCACACCAAGAACCCGACCCCCAAAAACAAAAAGAAAAAAAAGCCAAAAGAAAAAAAAAAGAAACACCAGACCGAAAAAAAAAAAAGACCCCCACAACAAACAAAAGGACCCCCGAGAGGGCCGCTATATATATTTTCTTAATAGTATTACTATCATCTCAACCCTACCACATCACAATCATCCACCAATGCAGAAATGTGGATCATTCTTTTTCATTATGCAAACATTTAATAAGTCTTTTGAACATCAAGTGAATTAAAAATATAAAACTTCTGGATCTTTGTACCAATACTAACAAGCCAATATTTTGCCATTATACCATTTTTTCATTATTTAGGAACAGATTTTCATTTGCTTTTAGCAATTAGTGGTAGAATAAATAATCATTATACTACAAAAATATAATCAAATTTTTTGGTTTTATTCGTGCATCTATCATTCAGCTCAACCTCATTCTATTATATTCATTCATCAACACAAAAATTTAGATTACCCTCTCTCACTATTTATGCATTTTGTGTTTTTTATTTATAAGATGATTTAAAGGCAACAAATACTTAAAATCCATGCTTAAGTTGACACTTCAATATTTTTTCATTACACCTTTCTTTTTTAGGATGGAGTCTGGTTTCTATTTTTTTTGATAATCTGTAATAATTGTTGGCTTGCAAATATATTTTCAATATTCTTGTTTTTAATGATGCAACCTCATATCAACTCTACCATACTGAAAACATCCACTAAACAAATACCCAGCCCACTATCTCTCACTATGCATATATTTTGCAAACAATCTTAAAAAAAAATAAACCATTAAATTTATTATTAAAAAAAAATTTTTTTTCAAAATATATTGACTTTTTTTATTTTCACTTTATTATTTCCAACTATATATGATACATCACCTATTAGCTATAAATTTTTAGCTACATTGATAAATTAAAAAATACTCCCCTATTAAAATTAATAAATTCACAGCATCACTGATATATATATATATATTTTCTATATTAAATTTTTATAGTAATAAAAAAAAATAGATCAGTTGAATAAAGTTACATGGAATTTGATGAAATTTCTTGAATCAAGGCAAAAAGATACTGTATTAAAATTACTGTCTTAAAGCCATCAAAATGAAAGTAAGATTTTTTTCACAAGTGTTTTTAAGCATTTAAAAGTGTTCAGATTATTTTTTAAAATTACATGCTGCTAATTTTTTTATTTTAATTTAACTTAAATTTCAAATACTATTATTATTTTTTTTAAGATTTAAAATGTTTATTTTCCTAGCAACATTGAATCCTACTTAAAATAAACAAAATGAAAGATTAAACATGTTAAAAATTAGAAAGCTTTTATCTATTGTTGTAAAAAAGTGTAAAAAAAAAACTAGTAGAATTTAAGTTCAAAATTTATGTTGCAGAAAATACTAGGTAAAAAAATATTTTAAAAGTAATAAAATATCCAATTCTTATAAGAGTTTATAAATCATAAACAATATTTATTTAAAATGATTTATTATAATGGCACATACATTTATCATTACTAGAGACAATAAACAACTGAACATTAGGTATTTTTTTTGTAACAGATAAACCAAGATATATATATATCGCATAAATGTTTGAGCAATATTTGTATTTGGATATCATTTAATTAAAAACTGAACTTTTTGCAAAACATAAGGCAGCTCACAGAATGTGAATATTTTTTCTTATATTTTCCGAAGTATCAATATTAATCCAATGTTGAATTTCAACTATTATTGAATTATTTCAATAAAAAATTATTTAGGAAAAGTTTTTAAAAAATGCAAAATGCCCAATATTTCATACATTCATATTCTTTTAATTTTAAATATTTTTTAAGTGGGAAGGTTATTGTGCTTTTTATGAATATATTTAATGTAGGATTTAATGCGAGTATAAAATGAGGATTGAAAAAAATATATAGCAAAATTTTTACATTTTTAGCAGTAATAAAAGTTTAATTTTGATTTACAGAAGTCAAACTTAATCCTGTTAGAACATTAATACAATCTACTGTAGATAAATACACTAAGGATTATCATTATTCATTTATTAAATTAGAAATTCCCAGGTATAAACTTTTAATCGCAATTAAAAAATGACTGTTTATTAAATAAACACACTCACACATGGAAGAATTCACCTTTCATATTTTCTATTTATAATATATCTATAAAAAATATTATTAACTTCCATTTCACATTCTTGAAACATTAAAACATCACATGATGATCTAGTTTAGAGATATTGGATGTTTAGGCATTAGACAGAGATTTAAATGCACAAACCTTTTCGAATGTATATAGCTTGCAATAGGTGATAGTGTTGTATAAAGAAAGATGCTATTATTCTTGAAACATATAAATAAAAATTCTTAAAAGACAAATGACCCCCTGACATTCATTTTGTGCTAAGCCAACAATCATCAGTTGTCCCAGGTCACAATCTTTCACATATAATTTTATCACAAATGCATTTGGGGGGGGGGTCTTTTAAATATCTTTATTTATATGAATTTCAAGATATGTGGTGGAGGTATATTTATAAAATATATTACATGCATGTATTTAATTAAATTCATATATATTAATCTTCAACTGAGATTTAAACTTTATATTTAAGATATGGTCTTTCATATATAAAATTCAATAAAAATATTGACCTTATTCACATGAGTCTATATATATTGTAATGGAAAATAAGATTACCCCAATAGTTGGGAGCTAATTGTAATGGATAACTCTCTTCCATTGTAATGTATCTCAGGTCATGGCTTATGTTATCAAAAGTCCTGAGTTGGGAAGCCACTTGTAATGGAAAGTATAGGTACAACAGAAAATAAACTAGCCCAATCATTGAATGTTAATTGCAATGGACTGGATTATGATGCTACACCCTTATTTAAGGATTCTACAGATTTGGGCAGCAATTATAATAAACTGCATCCATGCATCAAAAGATAAATTTTACACATGAGGAGATATGGTTTAATTATTGACTAACAATTACAATATTGCTTATCTGACTAATTATACATAAAATACACCTGGATACCAAAAAAGCAATAACAAAAGACATTAAATAGTTTACTCTCAGGGTTAACTTGATCAGTAATTTAATTATTCACCAAAATATAAATTGGAAACAAAGGGAATTTTATTAGATCCATCCTATATAGGTAGATGGGGATTATATGTAAAACAATATAATTATTAGTGATGGATTAAATAAATAATTATAAAATTGAATATTAGAAAAACACAAAATTATCATTCAAGTGATTATAAGTCTCAAGCATTACTTATGGCCTTTGTCTGAAAGGAGAAAAATAAGGAAATAAATAAATTTCAAATAAACCACAAAATTATTTCATTTTAACAAATGGTATATGCTTTATTTTAATTGTGGTTTCACTTTATTTTAAAATAGCAATAACTATAGTAAACTACTACAATATTTTGTTTGCCTTTCAAGTTTCCATTTTAATTCAGTATAATTTAAATTAACAATATGTAATAGCAATAGGTATGAAATGACGTTTGTGTCTGCATAAGAATCATGTATTATTTAACACACAAAAGATGTAATAAAAGAGAAATGATGAATTCATAATAACTTTTTAAATTCATAATTTAAAATCATTGATATGTTTCTCAAAGTTAGATTATTTAACCCCCCAAAAATTATAAGACTTCTTTTTCCACTGTGTTGGATACTTATCTGCTAATTTTTGACTACAAACTATACTTCTTTCTTGTATTACAAATACAAACTCTTTATATTTATTATTTATAATAGGGCTTCTATCATGGCCCATAAATTCAATATTCTTCTTTATATCTTTAATAACTTTAGGATCTCAATAAATATTTATCACAAATATATTACGCCTAGTATTTAAAATCTTTATAGATAAAAAAAATAAAAACAACTCTTATCTCATATGGGAGGAAATATTCATCTACAATACAGGCATCAAATATCCATAGCATGACCCACCCTTTTAAAATATATCCAATGATAAGATTATAGATTAAATTCTGAAGAAAAATATTAAAAGTTAATATATTTGTAAACACAATATAATATATTATGTCTATATTTATAAATGACTCTTACGCAAACAAAAGGCAATCAATGTAATTTCCAGCCTACATTATATACAACAGATGTGCACAGCATGCATATATAATGCATTTAAATTAAATAATAGTTGTTTTACTGACAAATAATATCTATTATATATTGTACCAGTCAGAATTGTATGTTCATTTAACAAGGTTTAGAATCTAAGCAAAAGTATCCTAAATCCACTCATGCCCGAGATACACAGGTCAGGAGCAATCATGAATTCTGCTCTATTTGCTCTTCTCTAAAACTATAACATTATAAACAACACTTCTGATGATAACAGATGAAATTTTATTCATTCCGGTCTCAGAGACACAGTGGAGAAACATGAGATCTATAGGGTAATTAATGTAACTAAATAATATCAAATCTTGGCTCAATCAAATATCTTATGTGAAAGGAAAATTTATAAATTTAAAATGAATTGCAAACGGCTAGCATTGCAAAAGAAACATGAATTATAAAATAGTATCCATCCAGAATGAGCAAAGACAGAACAACCCAGAGATAAATGTCCATTTAAAATAATCAGTTATAACTTCTAAATATTACTAACACTATTACAAATATTAAATGGAATTCAATGAGTGAGATTCAGTAAGACACAAATGCATAAGTAATTATCAACATAATAATTTAATGAACATAAACAATTTTAAATTACATCAGAAGCATAGCACAGATTTAAGGTGGTTAATATTTTGCATATAGACAACTGATTTAGTATGCCAATGAGCTATAAATAATAATAAATTAATGTTATTAATGCTGTGACCATTACTTTAAGTAATGATAATGACATTTATAAATCTATCTCCAAAGAGAGATTTACTCTTGATATGACAGTTACATAATTATATTGTTCATGAATATATCTGGGCTAGTACAAATGAGGAATGGATTAGCCTAAATAAGCTTTACTGTGACAATCCTAAAATATTTGATTAATTATTAAATGAGTGGTTTACAAACATCATGGCACCACGTCTTATAGATAATATGAGAACTACACATAAAAGAACTTGTAGTGCTAACTATAATGACAGCATTTAAAATGGAGAAGATGTCCATCTTTGGACTGAAAGGCTTTATCATATATATGATTCCACTTGTATTTATCACAAGGCGGTATTCAAAAATATGAGTGGTAAGGATTCTATGGTACACTTTCTGATGTTTCACATGCAGAGCCTTAATACTCTATAACATTTTTCCTGAGATCGGTTCTACCAAACCTCATTCTTAGATGAGTTACATGAAGAAAATCCAGAGTTCAGATGAATAAATATGATAAAGCAAAATATAAATTCTTTAAAATGCTATCATAAGTAAGCAACGTGAATATGGCTTAAGTTAAATGACTAATGAAATAATCTAAGCTTAAATAAAGCAATAGTATCATGTGTAATGCCATGATAAAATAATAACCCACTCAGCATCGTACGTATAACTTTAATAAATTTAGGATGTCGAATATAGAAGAGGGAAAAATATTATTTTTCCTATTTAACAAGCCCAAGTATTCTTAAACGACAATATATCGTTAGCAACTTAATGCTCGATGGCGTGAAAGCAATAAATAATTATTTAAAATAGGTTAATAATTAAAATTATTTTAGAAAACATAGAATGCATCTAAATAAATAGTGTCAACAACAAAAAGTTTATCTTATCCCATAATATGACATTTTAAACAATCCACCATTAAGCATTTATTTCAACATATTTAATCAAGCGAACTAGCATTCAATATGAAATTTTACATTTAACTTTTCCAAAAAATATTGGAATGGTGGCTAAAATAATATAAGTTCACTAGATTAAGCATTAGCATACCAAAATCAATTTAATAAAATACATATTTAAAGTAAGTTTTGCTGCATGAAAATAAAATAATTAGAGCGTGAAACTTAAAAAGCTAATGATAGATTTAAAGTATATAATTCTGTGCTAGTGTTTCAAAAAACGAGTTTTAAAAACTTAAGAGAGAAAATCACAGATTTAATTATAATTAAGTTTATAGTCAGTTACCAAATAAATAAAGATTACATTATGATTACAATTAAGATTTAGGAAAGAAGTGAGGAATATAAGAGTTCATTCTTCGGCAAAATGGATTATCTTTAGTATTTATGGCGGCCATTTAGAATGACTACACGAAGTTTGGATGCAAAGGCACAATATTGACAAAATAATGGTAAACATCTTCCAATAGTTCTTTCACAGTTAAACATAACAGTTCTCAAGTAGCAATGGCATGGCAGGAAGGCAGGACAAAGGCGATTTAAGATCAGGAAAAGCAAATTCCTTTTACTCACAATTCATTTTGTTTCCACTCTTTAAATGAATACGAGAGAGAAGAGTGATTTGAACTCCTTTTGCACATTCCTAGAACTTCTGCTACTCCTATACTTGAAATTTGGCAATATTGGAAGATGTAAACAAATACGTTTCAGAAAGCATTATTTAAACGTATTTTTAAAATTGCCAATAACTTTAAGAATATGATTTTTGTTTGACTTGAAATAGTTTAAATGAGAATGACATTTTTAAATTGTAATAATACTTTTTAGAATTTTCTGGCATTGCTTTAGCATTACATTAATTGTATTTATTTTTATATCTGTAATACATATACGCACATACACAATTATCTAAGTGAAAGGAATTTACAACTTGGAAATAAAATATACTTAAGCTAAAATAATAATTCAACTGGTTACACATAACCATTTTGAATAAACAGGGTGGAAGGGATATGTGTATATGTGTGTGCTTAACATTCCTAGATGACCAAATAAACATATAAACTGGTTGAAACCCTACTTTAAAAGTATTTAATGTCATCAGGCAGTGAAGTTAAATATGTACCACAGATTTACCACTTCAATATGATCATTTGTTAATAAGTTGAGGTTTAAAATTAGTTTATTTATATATATAAAATTTAAAAATTAAAAGAAAACAATAAAAATTTTTTTAGTAGTAACTGATCTCTAGCATTTTTATTATTGATATGAATAAATTCAAAATTAAAAACAATTCAATTATATTATGTACGATTCTATATATCATATGTGAATGACAATAAATAAAAAATCTGATACTCCATGAAAATTAACATGTTTTTATTAATTATAATGACTGATCAAACTTCAAACTAGTTTACATACATATAAATATTTGATTATAAAATCAACTTTATTAAAAAAAATAAAAATAAAAAAATGATCAAATTTATTTACCATTTAATTTTCTTTACCATTTTTTCATTCCAAAGTTCTGTAATTGTTCAATGTGTTTTTATCCATTCCAATGTGTGTTAAGATAACATGCAAAATAGTTTAAATTGACAGACATGTGAATTGATGAGCCTTTTAGTTTTATAGATGATTAACTAGTAGCAATTTTCCTTTTTATTATTGTCTGGGTTAAGTTATGATTGATCAATTAAAATGATGGGTTGATTTGATGATTTAGCTTATGTTTATTGGATATCTGTATCTGAATAGCTATTCATTCCATTGGTTTTCTACTCCCAAATACTTGCTTGTCAATAAGTTGCATAATTTCATATAGATGTTATAATGAAATAGGACATGACAAAAAAAGTTTAAACCCTAAATTGTAAAATTGTTCTTTTGGCCTGCCAGTCTAATGATGTTTCAAATCCAGTAAATGATGTATTTATGTAACAACGGCAAAGTTTATGCTTTCTTTTTTTAAAAAAATTTCAATGATGATTATTAATCCTTGTTGCTATAATATTTTTTTCTATTGTTTAGCTTGGTTTTTCATGTGCTGCTGATCTCAACATTTTTACTACAACAATTTTTAATTTTTAAATATTAAAAAATACATAAAAATTAG
This sequence comes from Epiperipatus broadwayi, assembly GCA_028023455.1. Classification (NCBI taxonomy): domain Eukaryota; kingdom Metazoa; phylum Onychophora; class Udeonychophora; order Euonychophora; family Peripatidae; genus Epiperipatus; species Epiperipatus broadwayi. The sequence goes on along the minus strand of JAQFVV010006438.1, from coordinate 1,061,549 downwards.
CATTAGAATTTACAAAAAATAAATAAATGAATAAATAAATAAATAATATATAATAAAATTATACCGCAAACAATTTCTAAAATAAAAATACAATCTAAACATATTTAGTAATTTTATATGCCTATATTTATATAACATCTATACACACATATATATTAAATTTTATATATCATTACTGCCATTTAACTTCCACAATCATAAACAAATGCATATACCAAAAAAAAAAATAATAATGAACTATATAACAATAACAACTTATATGCAAACTCCAATATCAAAGCTAAATCAAAGATTTTCTCCTCCCCCCTTTTTTTAACAACAATGATACTAAAAATAGAAAGAGTGGATCTTTTCATATATATATATTGTAACGATCCGGAGAAAGCGACTTAACTTAACGTAAACTGCACTACAGGGCGCCATCTAGGCATTTGAACCTAGAAAAATTTATAAAGTAGGCAGATACGTAAGTCAAAAAAAAAAAATATTTTTTTTTTTTAATTTTGATTCCGGTCGTTAGCCCATGTCACTAGCTCAGTGGAATAGCAGAGATTAAATAATATAATATCTTATCTAATTAGATTTCAACATTAAAAAATAAATAAAATAAGCCACTGCCAGTAATTAACATACAAACATTTATTTATGCACATATATATAAGATTTAAAATTATTTTAGTATTAGTTTTACATTTTAACATTTAACATTATTTTTAACTTTGATTTTTGACTTTAATTTACATTTAATTACTATTATATTCTAATTTTACATTTTAATTAAGTTCGCACAGATAAATTGATGAAAGCTTGTTTATAATGTTGAATATAGATCGGTTACATAGATTTCACGGTCAAAAACATTTCAAAGTAAACATAAACGATCAAAATACAAAATTATTGATTACTGACAATTGCAGAGGGAAATTTATACGTAACCCAATAGTATTCACCATAAGATACTTGCATTGTCACCAATAACTTAAAAGACATCCGAATAAATACATTTTAGATACTCACCGTAAGGTATCATTATTTATCGAATGTCTATATATTTTGATCAAATATGAAAACCCAAAACATACTTAACCGATAACCAATCCATGCAAGCGTCTATAAACAACTTAAATTTACTGCATTTTTATTTAGGATCGAGTATGAATAGACCACATAAATTTGCTTTTGAAAATAAACATTCTATCCCTTTTTAACCTTAGGCTAAAATTCGTAGTCAAACTGGCATCAATTCATCTGATATATCGATGTATTCAATGTAATAAAATACGGCAGCACAAAAGGTTAAGAGAAGAAATTGCCTCTTATGAGATAGGAATATTACATCTATCTGCAAAGAAGAGCAATAAAACAAAAAACTCCATAGAAAGGAACTGCAGTATCCGACTTATAATTCCTTCCATAGGCAAACGGAAGTGTGCGGCGTATGAAGCGATTCTGCCCGTAGCGAATCAATATTACATCTACTAATCACACCAATATATCCAATCCATTGACCCAATTTAACCACGAAACAAATAACCTAAGATTACCCTCCCCTAATATAACTTTACAAATCTATACAGCCATTCACGCCCGACTTAAGTTTAACATTTATATAATTAATTTAACGAAAAACAAAAAAAAATCATGATAAAAACTTAAAGAATAAAAAATAAATAAATGGAAATGATTTTACATAAATAAGGAAAAAAAATACATCAAATAACACTATTAATAAAGAATTTAGTTTGGTCAGATAGAATTCTATTTGTAACAATTAAATACTAGGAAAGTTTAAAATTTAAAGTTCTTAGTGTTTTCAAATTAATATTGTTCGTTATATCTATCTTAGAAAGTTCTTACGGTTTTAGAAATGTTCATCTTTTACAATTGCTTGCCGTTTGAAATCCAGCGTTAAATTTCCCGATGATCCTGTGGTCCTCTGAATATAAGAAAAGCGATGTTTCATTTTTCCATTTTATAACAACTGAAGGGATTGAACGTGCGTCCTTCAATCTCTTCTCCCGCACCTCCGCACTAACATCTATCTGTCACATCGTAATAATCATAACAACTCACTAACTAATAATTTCCAAACTTGTCCTTTTATATTACTTTGAAAGATTGACTTAACATTACATCATCGATGTGATGATCCTTTTCGTTGAGGTCCGATTTCCCAATGGATTTATTTCATTTGCTAAAAGTTTCTATTGTTTTCCTATCTGACCGCTGTTTTTACATTTAAATGCCCAAGGCTGGTTTACATTTAACTAATTAACAATCATTTCCATTTCTGATTAATTAACCTGTTTTCCAAATCAAAGATATATTTAAAGATAAATTTAAAGATATAATTTTATTTCCAAATCTTTTTAAAATTTAGTTTTAAAATACTTTTTCTTTAATAAAGTTTTATTTTAATAATTTTTTTTTTTTATCTGTGCGATTTAATATATACGAGTTTAAGATGATATTTAATTTCAATTTTTAATTCTAAAAGAAAAATTTTTAAATGCGAACTTTTTAATTTACTTTCATGTTTAATAAATAAAAAACAACAACAATATAACGAACGTCTGTGCTCGTTACATATCAGTAAAGTTACTTAAAAAAAAATGATCAAAAAAAAAAAAAATTTTACTTTGGGTTAGTAATTACGGTACACGATTGACGAAGACATTTACAAAACATCCGGTTAATAATTTTACAAAAAGACTATATACAAAAAGAAAAATGTTTACTATCGCTTACCTAAGGACTGTTTATGTTTACACCCCTCCCCACAAGTGTTCTATTTTATTTTATACATTTTATTTTTACACATGGCATGACAAGCAAGTTATTTTATAAATTATTTATTTAAAGAAGGTTGCATTGAGATAAATATGTTTTAAGAAATAATGGGTTTAAACGTGTATATTTGCAGAACAATTATAAATACCACCAACTTATTTATGACTGATTGAAATGCATAAATAGGGTTACACTTAAGTAATTCCCAAAGGTACTCACCATAAGGCATCACATTTCGATCATAAACTTATGTGGCTGTGCGCTCCTATACACATTAAAACATAATTTATATTACAACAACAAAAAAAAAAACCATATCAATCGCAACCTTTTGACTTTCTTTTTAACGAAATACAGTTTAAAATTATTTATACTTTCTCGTGTTTAATATATGTGCTATTTCTTTTACTGGCAGAGCTTTTATAAGATTTAAAGTATACGACTTTATGTAAACAGATAAAATGTTTCATTTTGAAAAGAATTTGTTCAGAGTATACATGGTTTATTAAAGATCGGCCCGAGTTGGGAAAGCCATTGTAATGATCCGGAGATGATGACGTTTTCAGTCTTACCGCATCTGCTGACAGAGCGCCACTAGGCTACTTTGAACCTAGAAAATTTATAAAGTCGACAGATACGTGCTGTTAAGATCACGGCCGTCAGCCCTAGTCACTAGCTCATAGAGTAGCAGAGATTTTAAAACATTTATAAGTTTCAATAGACTTCTATTCTCAAAGTATATATTAAATATTTAGAACAATAAAATAAAAGAAGCCACTGCCAGTAATTAACACACAAATAGATTTTTATTAACGCACATTTAAAATTGAAGATTAAATTTATTTTTAGATTTTAACATTAATATTTTTTTTTAAAATTTAAATTACTATTTTAAATAGATCGCACAGATGGATATTTAAATTATATTTTACTTTAGCATGTCGAGCATAGATAGTCTACATAGTTTTTTTTTTCACTTAAAAACTTATCAAAACATTCATTCAATCTCAGACTAAAAGTTTGTAGTCAACCCAATGCCTGCTTCCAGATATATAGTAGCAATCAATGCAATACGAAGATGCTAGCATAAAATCACGCCACAGGAATGTGCATCTGGTAGCGTGATATTATTTGAAGGAAATGATCCAGGTCTAGATCAGGAAAGTGCCTCTGTCTGACTAAGGAATCATGTATATAATTTTTTTTTAAGGAGTGCTACGTATGGGGGAAAGCGGTCTTTCTGCCGTCTTATAAATCCCTGTCCATAGAGCTAGGAGGGGTCAATGGTGCAGGAAATACATCTGCGACCATTTTCAACGATATGACTGCCTCTTTGGGGTCATGCATTCAGTTGGGCACGTTGCCCTGTATGCTAAACACGCTTCACATTACATTAATATAAACGTCTATATATCTCTCCACTAGCACTGACACAACCACAAAACAAATAGCCTGAAATTAAAATCTGTTAAATTAAACATAAACGAATTTAAACATAGTTATTAATCTTTATCCATGCAGCTATCTACACCCAACTTTAAATTTAATACATTTTAGTTAAAACATAATACACACACAAAAAAAAATGAACTGGAAATGATTGCTTAAACATCTACATAAAAAAATATCAATAATTGAATTTGCATTCTTTAAGTCAGATAAGAGTTCTTATTTTCAGTTATTAATTACTTGCAATTTTAGGAAAGTTATTAGATAGATACAATAGTTCATACTTTACGGATTTAATAGATTGAGGAGTCCATCTTCGTGATCACTTTCGTAGATTTTGTCCTTCTTTGAAATAAAACTGCGACTTGCCATGCATTTGGTCAGGAACTGTCATCCAGAGGCCTCAGCTGGTTGTCCGGAAAATTAAATTTATTGCAGACTTCCACATCGTGAAAATCTGCAATATAGCTAGTTATAACGATCTATTCATAGTCAGCTCTAAGATAACAATTATAATAATCATTTGGCTTTTATATTTTTCTTAGCCTCTTATCATTTGATCTTAGGATTCAATCGGCAATACGTCACTAATCCTCTGGTGTTTCAGTTACGGTCCGTGCTGAATTTCTGGTGTTTGCATTGGTCATTTAATTTCTTTGTACTCTCTTATCTGACCCTTTAATTTATTTTAAATGCCTCAAGGGCTAGCTTGTTTTCGAACAATCATTTAATTAATAAAACAATCATTTCCATTTTCTAAGATTATAGAAATCAACATTATTTCTATTTCCAAAAATATCAAATCTTTATATCTTTTACTTTTTTACAAAAAAAATTACTTTCAAATAAAACTATTTTTTAAAATAGTTTTTAAAGTTGTCCATCATGCGATCTATATATACGTTAAACAATTTTTAAATTTCAGTTTTTAAGTTAAGTTTTCTTTCTTTTTAATAAATCAATTTTTATTTGTGATCTTTCATTTTAATTGTAAAATAATGTGACGGCATATTATATTCCGTTACAATATATATATATATATATATATATATATATATTGTATCCTCACATTCAGTTCGATACATAATGGAAAAATGAAATTAGCTCAAATAAATAATAATGCTCCAACTAAAATACTTATAATCTTAATATAATCAATAATAAAGATATTTTATAATAATTTTTACCATTCGATTAGCTCTAAATAATTAATAAATAATATATAGTTCAATTTATGAAATTTAAATTAATAAAATACTAATAAATCATGAGACAATTTAGTAAAGGTAAAGCAGTAATGAATTACATGGAGCTTATATCCTGCAGGATACAATCTCAATAGCATAAGAATACTACCCTCCATATTATTTTAAAAATAATAACAAATTCATAGTTTTGGTAAGATTTTATGCTTTAGGTTTAAGTCATACATTTATAACATTATTATTAGTATATGCTATTTTAAAATATTATTTTTTAAAATATTTTACAGGTTATAGTCTATAGTGCTGTACAGAGACTTTCTTATTATTATTCATGATACTATATGCTATATAATGATTTGGTATCAAGTTATTTTAAAGAGTATTGCTTTGTCCTTTATTATGAGAAGTATATTTTATAATGACTGCTTATATGTTTATGAAAGATGATGTATATTTTTTGTACTTTTTAATTACTTAAGGCTACATTTATTCAGTCATATTTGATAACTATTTTATTACTTTAACAGTTTTATGCATCAATTTGGTATTACATTTATTGAGAGTTTAGAATTCCTTTCTTGTATAGTAGATATATGTTATCTGACCATTATACACTTGCAAGTGTGTGAATTTATCTTTACCTTGATGATTTGCAGATAGGCTTGGCTCTCTCATTGCTGCTATTAAAATAATTTGAATGTTTTATAAAGTGATAGAGGGTCACACTCTCTCTGGTATTATTGTTATTTTTATTGAGTGATATTTTTTTTTATATTTATGGTGGTAAAACACTTTATTAGTGACAGTTTTTTTACTGTTTCTAGTATTTGACATTGTTCATCCTCATTTTATTATATATGGCTAGAAATAAGCATCCTACCATATTTGCTTGCCCTAAGAAATTAGGTGCATATTTTAGGTTCATACCATCACTAGGTTCATTGCTTTATTTAGCTCTTTCTCTTGAAAATATCTTCTTTATTTCATATTTATCACCATGTATGGTATAGTGTACATTTTAATATATTGGAAATTGATAGGTTTGTTATTTTAAAGTGTATCATACTTACTTCAGCAGTGCTTTTAACTCTCTAAGTCTAGGTTGAAAGTTTTTCATGTGTAAATCTGTTTTGCTATGTTTTTCCAGTACTACATGAGGTAAAACTGATAATGATTTATTCAAAATTATAAATTTGTATTCTTTAGCCTAAATAAGAAATATGCATTATCATCGTTACCATTTCATTCAAAAGCAAGTCATTACTGGATTGGTAAGATCATTAATATCATTCAGGTTTACTCATTATCGGGACAATAGCATAAAGTATGAATGTATAAGGGTAACCTATGAGAACACGTTAAAAGTTTAATATTACTTCAGCAATTAAAAGACTATAGAATTTCTAGGTAATGCAAAAATTAGTGAAGGCTATAGACTATAAAATTATAGAATTATCTTAGGACATATATTTTGTGCAGGAAGGTATAAAGCTTAAGCTGTAAATTTGTTTATAATTTAATAAAATTCTATCACTTTAAAGACACAAAATATTTTAGTGTTAATAGTGATAATAACTATTTAACTTGAAGGATGAAAATTTCTTGTAATAACCTTTTACTTATAAGATATCCTTGTCCACTTAAGACCATTATACATTATGGATATTTAATTTATCTATTTAATTTATTAATTTTAAATAAGTTTACATTGTAAAAGTATTCTCCTGTAAGCAACTGCATTGAATTATTGTAACAATGTTTTGAACAATTTGTAACAGACTCCCTATAATGCTCGTGTTTATACAATTTGTTTATTGTAAAATAAATGTTATTTTTGTTGTTAAGTCTTGTGTAGTCTCTCTATATTGTCTTGGTATTTGGCAATCAATATCCAGAAATCTAAACATTGTGTACTATTTTATGCAAATATTTTCAAAGTACAGTCATATAAATTGAAATATTAAACTATTTAATGATGATGATTTTGCAGATATGAAGAATACGTTGGAAAAAAATATTCTTATAATTGTATTGATGACTATAATTTAAAACTACAATTTATTTCAATAAGACTCCTTTTATAATCTATTATTGTCTATTTTCATTTAATAAAATGTATTTATCTTGCTGATGAATATTTTGAGTGGCCATAAAATCCCTTTTCCACTGTTGGTATTACAATGCTATCCTAGAAGATGATTGTATGATTTCAAAGTTTGAATTTTATTCATACTTGTTTTAATTAAAATATATCAAAATTTTCCAGTATTATTATTATATAGTAGGTAAACATTAGCTTGTAGACTAAGTGTAAGACTTTTCATGTTTATCACTTGGATATCATTTATTTTATTAATAACATATCCATGAAGCAAAATATTGAGAAAACTTGGCATTAAAACATAATACAACAATCCTAAGACCATAATACCATAGTTATATAAAATAAGAACTTATACTTATTGTTAAAGAAAAAGCAAAGTAGCATAAATAAATCAATAAGATTTACAAAAAAAAGATTATTTTATTAAAATGTGGATTTAATCATGGCAATAGGATGATAAAGAGGGAGTCAGAGGTGTAAGACTATATTGGAGGGGGTTAATGAAAGAAATTTTATTATAAGTAAAGAAATTGTTGTACCCTTGGTACTTTGTGATATGTGCTATAAATATTGGGAGCTTTGAATGTTTTGCAAGAGGGAGTTGAGGTTTTTTCTCATCTTAAAATTTTATTCATTTATACTTTATAATATTTAATGATTATTATTTCAGCTCTCTTTATTGTTAGCATAAATTGCAGTAGCAAAGAATCCTAAGATTAACCCGATTCCTTGATTTACCACATTCATAATTTACATGTTGATTCCTATTTATCTCCATTGTTTCCCTGAATATAATATATAAATTATTTGCACCATAATAATTTTGTGTGTTTGTGTGTGTATTACCTAATGTTATAATATAAACCCATGGAATTAATTTCATTTAAGGATTCCTTTTAATATTATAAAAATATTATGCCTAGATTATGAGAACAATTTTCTATAATCTTCACATTTGTAAATGTGATGATGTTAAATCTACTATTGAAAATATTATTCTCAGTTTGGCAGGAGACAGGAAATGAATTGTGAAACATTTAATAAAAGTATAATTGTAATGAATTTGATCAAAGGTCATAGTAGAGAAATATTCTTTTTTATAAATTCCATCTTATAGATGATATAAAGCAGTGGTCTTCAACCCTTGGTCCATGGAGTGGTGCTGGTCCACAGAAGTTTTCTGCCAGTCCATGATAGACTGGCAGGAAAGTTTGTAGTAACAAAATAATAAGATTTTAAACTTTTAATTAATATAAACAATTTTTATTTATTTTTTCATTGCAATTGCTTAAATAAAATTAATTACAAATCCAAATTTTATTTAAATTATTAGATAGTACTATAATTACTAAATAATAATCAAAGGAATTTATCTGAAAATGCAATCTTTAAAAGACAAAGCATCTATCTCATGATAATTGCACCACTCCTTACATGTCAATTTCTATATCTAGTAGGCATTTCTGTATTGCATCAGCTCATTTATTGGTCACATATAGCAAAAAAAAAATTGAATTTGTATCATCTTTTTATTTTGTATATGACATTTCTTTTTGTAATTGTGAACTTCACAAAATGGAGACAGATTATTGATGATTTCCCTTCATCAAGAATGTAAATCTATTAACTTTTTATTTTTTTTAGCAAAATGACATTTTTATAATAATTGTTTTATTTCTGTGTGACACTTTACCAAAACAACTTTTCATTTTGTTTCTTTTTTTTAAATTGGGTAAAAGTGAAATTAAAATAACACCAGATCCAAAATAAATAAAAAAGTTTTTTATTATATAAACTCCATATATATAAAACTTCATCTTGTATATTTAACATTAAATACAGATATTACATTTATCATAATCATTGTCATGTAATTACACTAGCTGTGATATTTCCAACATTCAGGTGAAGAACATTTTATTTTTGCATGTTTTAACAATGAAATAATAAACATAGCAATGCATGCACATTAATGAGAATGTATTGTTCTCTGTAGCAGTATGACTGCACAGCTGGAGAAAGAGTGGTCAGCAATGTGAAGGTAAGCAACACCATTGCAATACACAGTAACTAGTATGTTGTTTTGGTCAGTTATAACAATTATGGTCATCTAAGGCTAAGCAGTTTAAATCTTTAATAAAATTTATCTGTAGACTTTTGGCAGTCCACAAAATCTTATCCTTATTTTTGATGGTCACAGGTGTGAAAAGGTTGAAGATCACTGATCTAAAGAGATATAATAATGATTGTTTTATATTAGAAGAATAGAGCTGAGGATAATGTGCAATGGAAAGTCACAATTGGAAAGATGTTGAAATCTTTATTAAAACACTTATCATATAATAGATATAAAAACATATTCAAAAAGAACAGTTCATGAAACAAATGTGGACATTGTGGTTCAGGATTCTTTCATTTCATTCATTTTAAAACATTTTTATTTTGTGTAATATTTCTGTAGTGTAATTTTCACTGCACTACTCTCATGGAAGGTAGATATTATTCATTACTGAATAATCTCTAGTCTAATGAATGACTAATAAAAATATTAATTTATTTTTATTTTATGTCTTAACTATTTTTTTAAAAAAAAACTTAAAGTGGCCACATTCGTTTATGAGTATCGAATGATTTATGCATATATGTACAACTATGCAGAAAAACAATTTACATGCATAATTAACTCGTTTTAAAGATAAATTTAATATTATTTACTATTTGCTTACTGTTTATTGTGTAGATTTTAATATTCTTTTTTTTAAAAAAAATAGTAACAATTGTTTTTCAAAATAATAAATAAAATTCATATTTCATATTTAATTTTATTAGAAAAGTTTTTTATGTGAAGACATACAATTTCATTTTAAAAATGTACAAAAAAATTTAATTTAGCAATATACTATTATAATTATGTTTTTTAATACATACGTTTAAATAAAAACAATAACAGTATTTTAATATTTATATGAAAACACTTTTTATTTAGAAATAATAATAAACTATCTAAAAGCAATAAATTAAAAATATATGGACAATATTGATTTCTTGAAAGAATCCAATGGCAAAAGTTTGAGTGGTAATATCTATGCACTTATAATTAAATTTAATTTTTATTAGTCAAGCATTTGTGGTCGAGAGGTCAGCGACAGTTGCTTTACAAGCAGTTGTCCCAGGTTAGGGGGTTCGCTTCCCGGCTGATGCTATGACACATGAGGGGAAAAAAAAATTTTTTTAATATATGTTAATAGCAATATAAATTTTTTTTATAGCTATATCAGATTGAATTACAGCATAATAGTTTTTTCTTGAATAAAATCAAGGATTCTATAGTAAAAAAAGCTTGTACTTAAAATTCTTCTAACCAAGATTTTATCTCTGATATTTTATCGTAACGATTGCAAAACATCTTTATTTCTCGTATTAGCTTTTTTCAATCCAATGTATTTTTTTTTTATTTCCATCATTTTAATATCAGCTTTTATGTTAACTCTATTATTGTATATTATAATATATTGTTTACATTCATTTATTGTCTTTCCTATATAATTATTATTTTCTTTTATCCAAAAAAATCCAACAATCTAAAATTGACGTTTTTATTCTCCTTCTTATCTCCATATAAGAATCATTCAAAATTCTTGTCCTATGTTGCTTTATTCCTTCCTATTTCAAATATCTGAATTTATCTCAAATAATCCTAAGCTTTAAAATGAATTAGCATATATCCTTTGACTCTCTTTTATATTTTTAATTTTTACATAATACTGGATTATTTTTGTTATTTATATGCAAATAACTTATTAGCATTTTTTTGACACTCCTCATAAATATAAATCTAGGATATATTCTTTACACAGAATTTAATGCTTTGATGAATTAGTATAGTTAATTGATTTAAAAATTTTGCTCCTTCATTTATCAAATTCACTGTCAACAGCAACTACTGCATTACATTTATTAAATATGAATTGTAAAATATTGTAAAAATATGCTAATTATTTTTAAGTAGATCTTTAATATTGAATATTGTGCATAAATATGCCAATAAAACGAATTTAAAAAAAATAGTAATAATTTTTCAAGGGTAAACATGTAAAAGTAACATCTATTTTTTTTTTTTTTTGTAAATTTATTACTTATAGTATTTAGTTTATGTTTTCATTGGTCATTTAATCAACTTCAACCTGTTGGCATGGATACTAAAATATTATCTCTACTCATATTGCACTGACATAAACATGAAGCTGTTTAAAACTGAAAAATAACAAGAAGTAACAACTTTTAATTTAAATGTTAACACCACTTCCAAATTTTCAAAAATTTAAAGGGGTAAACATCTTTGTAAGAGTGAAATACTTTGTAAGACTGGAATACATACTGAATGGAAATTAATACTCATGTTATTTACCTAACTGTGAATGTCAGATCAGTTTTCCATTTAAGTTCACTAAAATACTTTTACATGGATAGTCCAAGATATTAATTCATTCTTTTCTCATTAATTTTTTTAAAGCTGAATAAAAATTACAAGAACTAAAATGATAAATAGAAGTATCTAGAATCCAAAAGTACAGAAAAAAAAGAATTTTGCTAATATTATTATAAGAATTTTAAATCAATCTGCATAGTAAATTTCTTTAATTTTAAGTTATATTTGAAGTATTTTTTTACTCTTATAATTTAAAATAATTTTTTCCTTTTATAAATAATAAATACAATTTTTAAAGCTGAGTAAAGAACTATTTGTATGCCTAATACAAGTAAAATACTAAAATAAATTAAAAATTGGAATTGTATTAATTTGAACCTTCTAAAATAATTATATTGGGTTGAAAATAAATATCAAGGAATGTCATAACTTCAACATTCTATCTTTAACACACTTTGATATGTATGCATGAAAGTGTACATATGCAAGTATATTTTCAATTAATTTATAGTATACACAATTTATATGAGATTCTATTCTTTAACATTGATACAACATTATAAATAAAATAATTTTTTTATACAATAACAAATAATATAAACATGTGTGAACTTTGCGATTCAGAAATAAATTAGAAAAAAGAAGCTGACCTATGTATAAAATATATTTAATTTTGTATTGGATATAAACAAATTATAAAAAGTGGTAAAATATATATTTTTTAATTTCAATTTATGTGTTTAGTCTATTTAAAATAAAAACAAATAAACATTAGCATTATTGTCTATTGATTAAACCAGAGCTGCGTAAAAACAAATCATTTGTTAAAAAAACTTTCTTTAAAGAGTTGATTTAATTATAAGGAGAAAAATGTTTTTAAAGTACATTTTCAATTTTTTATTTTCATTATCTAAAAAAAACATACATGCTACTTAACTACAAATTTTGGTAAACTCCAGAGTAGCTTATAATCACAGACATTTTTATTTGTACAGGAATAAATATATGTATAAAATTTATTTATATTTCCATATGTCTTTTGGAGTGATACAAGATAGATTTATTTTGTAAAGAAGAATATAAATTGTTAGAATTTTTAAAAATTCTGTTTAATGATAATCATAATAGTCACAATTACATTTCATAGTTTTTGTTGTTTTGACTGCTAAAATAGTGCTCTGATCACTATATTTTTGCCAGATTGTTTTGCACCTATATAAAATATTAGATTACCATTAGTAGTTTTATTTTACCAAGGAAATTATTTTAAAATTATTAGTTGAAAAAAAAATCTGAAGATGTCAGCATCAGACAAACTTTAAAATTATAATATGTAATTTGCATATCAAAGAAGTCAGACCTTTTCCATTTAATTTCAATAAAAATGACAATTTCTGATTGGTGAAATGTTTTGCCCCAGGTGAGTTTATAAAAAAATTTTATTTCGAAAAAAAAATAGTAATTTTCACTAATTTGTTTACATATTAAAATATTTTTATAAAATGCTTATTATATACCTAAAACCTATTGAACTACAATTAGATTTTATTTGAAACATTTATTTTTTTAAAAAAGTCATTAAAAATTCATGATGAAAAAGTGAAAGCAGTTTTTAGTAGGTAACAAGAATGTTTTTTTTTTTTAATCAACACTGGCACATAATTTTTTTTAAAATTTTAATAACAATAAATTTAATGTTTAATTTTAAGATATATCTTCTTTTTTAATGCCCAAATTTCTTTTGAATTTTAAAAAGGAAATTCAAATAAATATTTAATTCTATTAACTTTTTGAATAGATGAAATTGTGTCAGTAAAATTAAGTATCATTGTTATACATAAGAATTCCATTCAGTAATTTATTTTCTTATTTTATAAAGTTCAAATATAAACTTTTAGAATGTCTATTATTTGAAAGTTTATATTTGTAATAAATAATATAAAAATATCAATATATGATATAGAAAAAATGTTTAATTGTAAAAATAAAATATTCAGTTACGGAGTCAAGCATTGGTGGCCTAGCTGCCTTCCAAGCAGCTGGACCAGGTTTACTACCCAGTCAACCCATTTGCCATATGAAAAAAAATGTTCTGTTATGGAAGAAATTTTTGCTATGGTTCTTTAAAACAAGAAAGAAGGAATTGAATCCTGAACAGGTTAAAGAATAAAAAAAATATGTTTTTTGGATCATAAAAATCTTTAAATAAGATCTTACAAATTTAAGCTAAATAAAGAAACTTAGCTTTTTATGTTTATAAAATTGTATTTAATAAATATAGCCATAGTACAAATTTTTGTTTTTTATATTTAAAAAATTATAATTAAAATGCATGTTTAGTTTCTTAAAATGATTTACTATTTTTTATATTATCTGTAAATAAAATATATACTTATAAAAATAAAGAGTTCAAAATATTTTTTTTTACTTAAAAGCCCAAACACATATACTAACTACCTTTATCTCATTATAAAATGTTTCAGCATGCACATGTTTTTATTCTTTTTATATAATTCAATTATATATATTTTTATTAATATATTTCCATCCATAAATTGTAAGTTAACAAGCATTTAAATTTGTTGTTAATTTACATTAATAAAAAAAAAGATTTTTAGCCATGTGGCTCTAAATTAATTTCACTTGCTATTCTCAATTGAAAATTCAATGTGTCTATTTAACTTTTATTTGAATTTTAATTAAAAATTTCCAAGTCTGATGGTTAGTACAAAATGGATTTTCAATGTAAAAAAAGGTATTAGTTTTTACAAAACTAGTCTACATATTTTATATTTATTATTTAAAAATCATGATTGATTTTTAATTATTTCTGTGTTATTATTATTTTATATCTCAATTTAATTTTTAGTTTTTTATATAATTCTATTTTATGTTAATAAAATTCTTAAAACGTAAACAGATCAAATAATTTTTTCTCCTTATAAAATATGTACTTATCTTTTAATTACTGACTTCATAAACATACCAATTCTAAATTAATGTTCAGGTTATTCCTATCTCTCGATGTTTCTCTTTTAGCAGCACATACCCATTACATTATTTTAAAAAAAAGTCATATTATTTGTGAGAAAGCAAAAAAGCCATGTTATATATTCTCTTGGTTTTCATTTTGTGATCTGAACTCTATCCCAGTCTTTCTATTTAAATATTTAATGCTGTTAAATTCTCTTGGTTTTAATTTTGTGATCTGAACTCTAACCCAGTCTTTCTATTTAAATATTTAATGCTGTTAAAATCAGATTATAATAATAGGCATTTCTCTATCAACCTAACATTGGATGTATAATTGTAATACAATCTTTTAAAAAAATATGATATGTTAATGTACTTTATTCTTAAAATGTCAAAATTTTATATAGTTCAGGGATAAAACAAAAAATTAAAAGTACTAGTTTTATTAAAATAAATAAAAGGTAATTAAACTCAAAGTTATAAATGTACATATATAAACATTATTTTATTTACACTCTGTACAGAAGTTTATAAAAATTTATGATCTTTCATATTGCATCATCTAATAAAAGTCTTATGGCAGGGCTACTGCTTCTATAGTTGCTGAGAAGATCAGCTAAAAGCACAACAAACATAATAAGTCATTTTTTTATTTAAACTGAAGTACAACATTCAATTTGATACTAAATATGTTGTTTATTATTATCAAATTAAAATCATAATATCAAATTGAATATTATGACTTTAAAATAAAAATTAATTTACCTTGTTTGATGAAATCTTAGCTGCTTTCTGAGAAGCTGATGACATTAAGTTTATTGACAAAAACAGAAATACTGCAAGCTGTTAATTGTTTTTTTTTATTAAGTATTACTGTAAAAAATTGTAAATTTATAACATTTTATAGAAAGTATAAGTAAATTAGCATTAATATATTGAATATGTATATAGCGCTTTATACATATATAGGTAATAGGTTTTTAATTCCTTATATACCTTAATAGTAAAAACTAAAATGATAGGAGTTGAATGGTTTATTGTTTCATAATTTATAGGAAACTTTACATAAAGTTAACAGAATTGATATTATCTATGGATTTGAACTGTAAAATTTTCAACTCTACTACTGCTTTAACCTACATGGAACAGTAACATGTGCTAGATTACAATGAAAAAAAAACAGAATGAATTTTGCATCTATTAATATTTTGCTGTTATAGCAGATTTAAGTTAAAAACTTTGAAGAGATTTTATTTCATTAATGTACTTATTATTAAGATTAATAATAAATATTTTATTATAATTATATGCAGAGCCAATTTTATATTATGAATTATATTACTAAGATGTACTATGTAGTCATTAACAACCACAGAGATTGTCATCAGTGAGGTTGCCTTGATTCAATTTTAATTTGGTGTAAAAGTTGTCAGATACCAAAGCATAAAAGCTCTATGCATAAAAAAAAAAAACTATTATATCAGCCAGAAGATAAATCTTGCCTAGCAAGAATTGACTTCTTAACTCATAATTTTGATAAAAATGAAAATCATTTGTAAATTGAAATTTTGAGATAGGTAGAGAAATATATTCTGATATAGCTTCTATAGTGAAATTGGAATATTATTTGCAATAACATTTGCCACGATTTGAATTGCAGACTATTGACTATGAAAATGATTAATTTTATCAATTTAAGTAGTATTATATAGTGAAGCAAATAATTAAGTGTGACTTATTTTAAATAAAGCAATTTGTGGCAAGTAAGATGATGATAGAAACAGAATGCGTAAGACACAATCTGAATAATTCTCTTCAATGTTCGTCTTTCCTTATCTGTAAATTTAAAATAAATATGTCACACACACATGTATAGACATTTACCATAATAATAATTAGTGTTCAAATATAAAATATACTAAAACATTTCTTTTAACATTATTTTTTAAATGAAACAACTTTCATCAACTATTTCAAATAATCTTTTTGTCAGTTGGGCATGTCAAAAGAATTTTCTAGCAGTTGAACGTGTTAACTGTCTGAACAAACATTACGCGTTGAATTATCTGACAAGTTATCCTTTCTTGAACTTTATCTAAAAGACTTAAAAGAATGTTCAATCTTTGAGTTTACTTGTAACAGAATGACATTTTAAAATCAATGTTTCTACTTAAAGAAAATAGTTTTGTTATATACGTAGCCAATATAATATAAATGTGCAGAAATAGTTCTCTCAACTAATTGTAAATTTTCTATAAAATATAAGGCGCAAAAACTAATGATGTTTTTGATAAATATTATCAAGTTTAATTTATATTCATTGCTATTTAAATTGAATGTATAGATGTTTGATAATCGATAAACTCAAAGTCTATAATTATATAAAATCTTTTTATCAGCGATGAAAGTTATATCAAATTACAATTATATTTTTGTTTTACTGTCAATGCTTG
Organism: Epiperipatus broadwayi; assembly: GCA_028023455.1. NCBI lineage: Eukaryota > Metazoa > Onychophora > Udeonychophora > Euonychophora > Peripatidae > Epiperipatus > Epiperipatus broadwayi. The sequence continues at coordinate 1,044,146 of JAQFVV010006438.1, read as the reverse complement.
AATAGTAATTTGACCAATCCAGGCTAATCTTTATTAGTTACCCATTCAACAAACAATAATTGAGTGGCTTAGGTAGGTTAGCTATAAAGTAACAGCTACCTAAAAATATTCTAAGTTTGTTTGAGTATTAAAATAATTTCAAGTTTCACCTGACTTTAATTCTCACACCATAGCAATTGTTTATGTTAATCATTATATATATATATTTAGTGAATGCAAGCAAAGATCTTTTCTAAATCAACAGTATTTTGTACTTTTTTTATTTAATAATAAAAGAGCTTCTATTGATTATTAAATTTAGTTTTTGATTGGTTAAAGACAAAAAAAAAAACCAACCAATTAATATATCATTTTTATTTTCAATCAGAAAAAAAAAGTTGAGGACACTAAAATTTTTTTTAATTGATTGTTAGTTATTGTTGTAGATCATATATTGGACTATATTAACATCTATTTGAAATTGGTATTGTTTTTAGGAAAAAAATATAAACTTTATTTATACCTTTGTAAATTCATTCTCAAGAAAGAAGATAAGTGATACAACTAGTTATCCATATTTTCATAGGGCCTAACTTGAACACTCAACCCCCCCCCCCAAAAAAAAAAAAAAACAACAACTTTATGGCAGATTATTGTATATTTTAATACAAAACAAAAAAATCACAAAACATATAATCACATTTACAATGCTAACAATATACTCATTTTGTAATATAAACAAAAAGAAAGACAGACAATTGCTTGTGTACATAAATTATCTATTAAAAGAAAATCACAAATTGAAAACATATATTACTAACATAATAAGGAACCATTTCTATTTTAAAAAAATTACTGATTAACCAATCCAAAAAATAATTATAAAATATTAAATGAATAAATATTAATTTATAAAAAATAAAGAAATAACAAAATTAAAATGAAAAGTTAAAAAATAAAAATAAAAATAAATGATTAAGAAAAGAAGGACAATTAACTATCCAGAAAGAATATGTTGGGATAGATGAACAATAAAGATAAAACTAGGACAAATCTAGAAAATCCAGGACATATGGACACTCTAGATACAATTCAAAATGTTGTTTCCATATTTGAATGTATTTAGAACATTGTAAATAATGCATAAATTTTTCTAAAAATATTTAGCAATTCATCGAAATAATGGAAATAGTTTAACAGATAAATACAAATGAAATGCAAAATCATAAATAACATTAATTTTACCAGCAGAAAAATATTTTTTTAAGATGAAAATATTAATATTTTTAATCTATTAATAGTCTGATACATATTTTTAATGTTAATGCTCCCAAATATATAATTTTTATTAATATTAAACCATTAATTTTATTAAAAGCATAAAGAAAAAACAAAACGATCAATAACACTAATATATTTTTAAAAAAAAAAACACAATTAAAAATTTAGAAATTTTGTCAAAGAAAAATTATTTTTATGAGATTTAAGATAACAGAGCAAGTAAGTAATCATCAAGTTTTTTTAAATTTTTCTATTAGTTTTATAATAATAATTAATTTTAATTCTTTTTTTCAGGGTCACTATTTGAAATCTGACATTTTTCAGAACCTAAATCTATGGATACTTTATCTTTAAAATCAACATGATCCAACATCGAAAAATAATTTACTTTATCTCATTTTGACAGAATAACATGTTAAACCTCAATCTATTTTAAATAAATTTATTTGATATAAGGAAAAAGCAAATTCTTCTTTAACAAGCAATTCTTTATTTAAAGTGATTTCATAATCATTGTGTCTTCAAATGGATGTTTTGATATCACAGTTAAAAAAATAATATCAATTACCATATTACAAACAAATAATTTAAATATGAGTCCTATATTTCAAACTTAAACTAAATTAAACACAGAATTTTTATTAGGCCTTTTACTGTAATTATTTCTCTTAAATTTTTTCACCAATCAATTAAACTTACTGCAATATGCAGCTTAAATTACTTTAAAAATGAATTTAAAATTGCATAATTAAAATTCGTTTTGAAATCTAAAATTCTTTAAATGACATAATTTTAAAAATGAGATTAAATAATCTACTCAAATTTTTACTTATAAATTCATTTAAAACTTAAATTTTATAATGAAATTGTATATACTAAACAATTTTAATTTTTGTGTCAATATATTATATGTTTTATGTTCACAGTCTATTTCAGTTTCTATTTTCACATTCTATGTGGAGTCACCAAAGCTATACTGTAAAAACTAATCGATAAATTGAACATGTTTTGAAGATTTAATTTTCATAAAAGAACATAAATAATTTAAACAGGCTTTAGCCCGTACTCAAAGTGCTTTAAAATTCACAATAATCAAGCATGATTGTAAATTATACATTTTTTATTTATCATACAAAATGGCACAAATTAAAAAAAAGACATTTAATCAATACATAATACAATAAAAATCAACTTAACATAGTAAAGAATTATTTAAAAAAGGAGATGAATTGAACATTCTTTTTTTAATTACTAGTGATAGATAGAATGAAGCTCACGAAAAATGACTAAAAAGAGGTCTGGTTAATCATTGTTTTGTATAGATATTTTCTAGATTATGTAACCCATAGAAAGTCTTAACAATTTAGGAAATATATATCTCATCTTAATTTGGCAGCCTTGACATGGATATCATAAAATCAGTATAACATCCCTTTTAATATTATCTCTTCTTTGGTAAAAGATAGTCATCCTGTATTTGAATAATGTGTTTTGCATTCAGTTTTATTCAGCTAATTGTTCTGTTACCAAAATACTAATACAGAGTCTTTACTGACAATTACTTGCCCATAAAAAGTCCTTTAAAAATATGGTTACAGTAGACAATGGTATAGAGATCTCACTAACTGGAGCTTACCTTGTGTAAAATTGACTAGCATCTTGAGATTACAAGGTCTTTCTTTCAATTTGAAAACAAGATATTTTTTTTGCTTTTTTTATTTTTGTTTGTTACCTTTCAAATCATAAGATCTTTCTTCTTCCATTCTCCCAATTGATAAACTATAACATCTGTGAGGAAACATGAAACATGTTCTATTGAATTATATCCATTTTGATATTATTTTATAAGAATCACTTATAACCCACAATCTATGGATAATAATTTTTGTGAAAAAATATTGTATTTATTTTGAGACTATTCTTAAAAATCAACAATTAATATTTTATTACTATAAAAGAATATATATATATATGAAAGACAAAAAAACACAAGTTAAAAAACTTGCTAACGCTTGTATTTATGATAACAGATGGCGTTCTACCAAAAACACCGTCAAGCGTAGTTTTCTGTTTACATAAACGTCAGAGTGAGTATTCACTATCTCTAACTTTAATTCCACTTTCAGATCATGATTTCAAGCTATTTGCTATCATCAGTGAAAGACAGGAATAAGAAACTAGATCTAAACACAAACTCTGAGCATTTATGAAACAGTTTCTATTCAGCTTGCAAGCATGAATCTTTTAGACATGTTAATGTCTTCAAACTCAGCATAGCAAGCCAGATAGCTACATGGGTCTGATCTCAGTTCAGCATCACCACATAGTAGAAGCCTCTGCAATATATATCATTTCAAGAAAGACCTCAAAGGTACATTTATGAAAAACAAAAAAACACAAGTTAAAAAACTTGCTAAGGCTTGTATTTATGATAACAGATGGCGTTCTACCAAAAACACCGTCAAGCGCAGTTTTCTGTTTACATAAACATCAGAGCAAGTATTCACTATCTCTAACTTTAATTCCACTTTCAGATCATGATTTCAAGCTATTTGCTATCGTCAGTGAAAGACAGGAATAAGAAACTAGATCTAAACACAAACTCTGAGTATTTATGAAATAGTTTCTATTCAGCTTGCAAGCGTGAATCTTTTAGACACGTTAATGTCTTCAAACTCAGCATAGCAAGTCAGATAGCTACATGGGTCTGATCTCAGTTCAGACGGTGTTTTTGGTAGAACACCATCTGTTATCATAAATACAAGCATTAGCAAGTTTTTTTAACTTGTGTTTTTTTGTTTTTCATAAATGTACCTTTGAGGTCTTTTTTGCAGTGATGTATATTGCAGAGGCTTCTACTATGTGGTGATGCTGAACTGAGATCAGACCCATGTAGCTATCTGGCTTGCTATGCTGAGTTTGAAGACATTAACGTGTCTAAAAGATTCACGCTTGCAAGCTGAATAGAAACTGTTTCATAAATGCTCAGAGTTTGGGTTTAGATCTAGTTTCTTATTCCTGTCTTTCACTGACGATAGCAAATAGCTTGAAATCATGATCTGAAAGTGGAATTAAAGTTAGAGATAGTGAATACTCACTCTGACGTTTATGTAAACAGAAAACTACGCTTGATGGTGTTTTTGGTAGAATGCCATCTGTTATCATATATATATATATATATATATATATATATATATATATATATATATATATTAAATTATAAAATTAAAAGTTTCTTTAATATTATAGAAAAAAATTCTATTTTTTAATCATAGGCATGAATGTTTAATTTAATGATTAGGTTTCTTCAGTAAAGCATTAATGGTTCCATACATTATATAAAACCAGAAATTAGAAAAAAAACTGAGAACAGAACACATTATATTCGTTTTTGATTGTTTTTATCTAAAATAATATATATGTGTGATAAACACAATGAAATCTACAATATTTAGGATAGATGACATGGTATTTCAAAAATTAATTCTGTCAGATGCATGAATAAACTTTTAATATTTTAAATATCTAATCAAAAAGCAATGATTAATTGTAATCTGCTATATATGCCCTTATTCTGGAAATGAGCTCTATTGGTTTTTATAAAGCAAATATTTATATAAAAAATAAGAAATTATAATATGTTTCTATGGGAATAAAATTAATTTATAATCATAAATTCAAAATAAATAAAAACTCAATTAAAAAAATAAATCTTACATTTATATATATATAAAAAAAGTTAATTAATGAGTACAGATTTTCTTAAGTTTATTATTAAAAAAAAATCTTAACCTGTAAGTAAAAATACTATATTAAAACATTTTAGCAGCTATGATTTAAAAAAAATATATAATTTTTTTTCATTGAGAGACTGTCATTTTGCTTTTTGCGTAGCCAGAGAGTATTTCTTGAATAATGATTCATAAATTAAAATAAAGTATGTAGAAAAAAAACTACTAACTAACTACAATGTTAATAAAAGTTTTTTAAAAAGTGATTTAACACAATATATATTTTCAAATATATTTTTGGTGCATTTTATATCAAAGATTTTTATTTTTGTAAAAAAAACTTTGATTTTTTTAAACAATGTAAATTGTTTTTTTTTTATTTTAAAGCAGCAACTCGCAAATTCATGTATTTTACATAAATGCACTCAAAATTAAGTAAAAATAGATACAAATAAATAAAATATATACTTCATTACTATAGGTACAATAATGTAAATGAATAAATATTTTTGGCTGATACTGTATTATTTTATATTTATGATAAAGGCACTATTATCTTGAGTATGTCAAAAACAAATTTCAAAATTACTGATTTAGAATTAAGCAAATAAAAGATATTTTAAACTTATGCTTAGTAAACTTGATCATAAAAAATTGATTATTAACTGCATAATACACAAAAATATTTATTCCTTAAAAAAAATTACAATAACTGTATTTTACAATTACAAGGATTGTATTCTTATAAAAGGCAAAATAATGTTTTTAAGAATTTTAATACATAAAATTGATTGAATATTTTTAAACTACTTTGATATTGTATGTGATTAAAGTATATTTTTGATGATCTATAGTAATGAATGAGATTCACATTTTGTTTTTCCTTTGGTGGTGATTAAACAATGAAAATCTTATTTACTTTGGATATGCCATAAATAAAAGCAGTGACTGTTTTATGAAGACACTGAATAAAAACTGAATAATGTATATTAATTGTATTTTTGGATGATAAAGGTGTAATGAAGTCACTATTGAATGATATCACCAGTCTTACATAATAGCCATCAATTAGAAATAATAGTGGTTACATTTAAAAAAAAGTTTTGAAATTTCTTAAAAAAATCATATTAGTGGATAATCAATTGTAAATCAAAATAGTGGGTATAAATTGATGATAATTGCTATGACAAACTGTCACATACAAATCCATAACCAACCAGTGTAAAAGTGTAATAAAAATTTCAAAATAATGAACATTACAAAATCCCAATACGTAAAACATAAAAAACAAACAAACAAATATAACAAATCAAATATATATATTGGTACACATATGCATTGCTTAGTGCCAGACCCTTATGGGAATATTGACTATAGCAATCATGATCAACTTGAACCCACTATTTTGATTTACTATTAATTGTTATAATGATCATAAAATAATCAATTTTTTTAAATGTTATTTTCAAAATGGTTGGCCATTTTATAAGACTGATGATATCATAGGATAGCGACTTTGTGTCATAGAAAAAATGGTGATATTCATGAATAAAATGTACAGTGCAGAGTCCATTTATTATACACAGTATAGTACATATTATGGTTACAATATCTTGCTTATAAAATTAAAATATGATTAATACATAGTACTCTAATTTTCTTCTAGTGTCCTTGCAAGACAATCAATACATTCATTAATGACATAGTGAAAATAAAGACTTTTATTATTAATGATTACAAAAGCAAAAATAAATGCATTTCATTCAGTAATATTATATATTTAAAAGCATATACATTAACTTAAAAACTGTATATTTACTAATTTTTATGAATTACAATTCTTATGAATAGTCAAGCATTGGTGGCCGAGTGATTAGCACTGCTGCCTTACAATTAGTTGTCCCAGGGTTCGCTTCCCAGTCCGGTCGTCGCTTTGACACATAAAAAAAATTCTTATGAATAGTATTTTTTTTGTAGCAAAAATTATGACATCATAATTATAAATTTAGTTACCATAGTTACAAGTTATTTTGAAAGAAAAAAGAATTCATGCATTGGGCAATTAATAATCATTTTTATGTGTTCAAAGTTCCTAAGTATAAAGTTAAAATATATCCTCTACAATACTTGCTTAATTTTAAATCATAATATAATTTGTTTCAGATATATCCATCCTAAAAGCTACTTTATCTTAAATATATATATAAAAAATGCAGTGCCAAAAAAAAAGAAGGAATACAAACTTTATTCAGCATATAAAGACTAAAAATAAATTATTAATTAATTAATTTTACATTATGTATTATATTAGTTAAAATATTCAGTCAACTAATTTTAAACTACAATCTTTGTGAATGCAAATTTCAGCTAAATTAAAATTGCATTAATCATAAATGTATTTTCGGCAAAAAAAATGGAGTGATATCATTTTATGCATTATGCATTTAATAATAAATTTTCTACGATAAAAATGCAATACAAATAAATTTAAGAAAATTTATGCTTTAATTTTTATTTAAATAATCAGTATCTTTGTCATTATAATGTATTGTATTATAAAATAAATGCTAGGTCATTCAAAGAAAATCGCTATTGCATATAATAAAATGTGACAAAACATGCCATAAAAAAACACAGATAGCATGTTATGTATGTAAGATTTTTAAAATGTAAATATGCATAGAATATATTGTAAAATAGTCTGAAGCATTGATTACAATGCATTAGATATATAACTTTTTTTTATGTCACAATTTTTATTTTTTTCAGAGTTGTGTAATTAGATTTTGGTAATGCAAAGTGCTGTAATTTAGCTATTCTTAAAATGATGATGTATAACAAGTCTTTGTAGTCAGAATAGTACAGTTAAGTGAAATATTATTCAAAATTGCTTTTCAAATTCTAAATAGCTTCACATAAATAATATAAAACTGTGAATTAAAAAAAAATAAAACTTCAACACGTTTTTTTTTTTTTTTCAGTGCAATAGAAAATAATTTTGTGGAAATATATAAAAAATATCAACTGTGAGCTTTCTTTCTTTCTCAGTCCATTTTGATATATGCTTGCATAATGAAGTCATACATTTTTTTTGAAATGATCTTGAAATTTTTTTACAGACATTTTAAAAGTTTACGGATACATACATTTTCAACTGAAATCATGGCAGCAATTATTATCATTGAATTTTACTTCACCTCTTAAACCTATGAATCAATCAATTACCACATCTATTAAGATATACTACTTTTAGCAACTAATAAAATATCTTGTCAACACATTGGATAAAAATACCAATAAGACAATTCCACAACTCTGGAAGGATTTCAATATAAACACAGCTGTTGATTTTATAAAAAATGTATGAACCATTATTACTAACATAGCATTCAACATTACATAGAAGAACCTATAAAACTCATTAAAAGTACTGAAGTTGAAAAGAAACCTACTTTAATCATATGGAAATTCATATTTGACAAAAACAAGAAAACAGGACTCACACAAGTCGATGATGTCAATATTGAAAAGCTTTTGGAATCACACATAGAAAATTAATTAATGGAGAATTAATGCAACTGGATAAAGAAAAATAAGAAAAACATTGGAAGCCTGAAATGAAGAACCTGGCAAAAAGAAAACTGAAGGAACTGATTTCATAACATGAGGTCATGAATAGCATGGAGTCAATAAATGAGACTATAAGATGTAAAAAAAAAAAAAATCAAACAACAAGTCAATCATACATTTTAAACTTTTTTCTATATATGACATCAAAACCTGGTATATCTATTCCCAAAAAAATTAAGGTCACCAAAAAATTTAGACAATTATGATGAAATCTTAGAATGACTCAGATAGCGGAATGATAATGATTGACATAAAGCTCATTGTTTTTTAAATAGATTTAAGTTGCATTATATTACATATATACATATTTTAAGTGCACACATACATAATACACATATAGCTCAGTTTACACATGCATACATTTTGCATTAGATATTTTTAAAATTAGTATATAAGTTGTTTGTTAATACAATATTCAGGAATTTATGGTCAAATTTTTATCCACAGAAATAAATTAAATTTTTTCTCATAGAAAACCATAACCCATTGTTTTTTATACAATATTCTTGCTTTACAATAAATTTTGGAAAACCAATTGTTCTCACTAAGCAAGGCAATATATATATATATATATATATATATTGATATAATTGTATATATATAAGCAAGGCAAAATATATATACAATTATATCTCCTTAAGAACTAACCAAATATTAAATTTTCAAATAAATAATTAACACTAAAAAACATATTTAATATAAAAAATACACCAGCGAAATAAATAAGAAAGCTTAGTCTAATCATAAAACAACCTATTGAAAATTAAATTTATTTAATGATAGTATATGCTGAACTAATCTCAGTTCTTGGCAAAGACTTATTTTGTGATTAGTCAGACATACACAAACGTTTGAGAGCATGAACAGACAATGTTTAAAGAAACAGACTCAACACATTACAAGGCATATCATTTTATTTTAACACCTAAACATTCACAGTAAAGATAGTAATCAATATTTCTCATTGCTGTCAATGCAACCTTCTCACCTTTTAATAGCAAGAATGGAAATCCATTCTTACTAATGATTCATTATATGGTTCATTCCTACTAATGTTTCATCATATGGTCCATTATATGGACGATTAGTACGAATGGATTTCCATTCTTCCTATTAAAAGGTGAGAAGGTTGCCTTGACAGCAGTGAGACATATTGATTACTAAACTTTACTGTGAATGTTTAGGTAGTTACTGGTTGGTATCTAATTAATCCTTATCCCATTTAGCTTTAAGGACTATTTCACTTATTATTTCTAAATAATACATGAGCAATTTAAAAGTATTGCAGTTTGTAATGTTATAATTGACTATTTATTAATCTGCATTATAGTGACATGTTTATTTCATGGTTAAAGAGGTTTGTTTAAACTTCATTGTATCAATATTTCATACTCTGTAGTCAAGTTGCAATCTTTAAGTGTCCATACATATTCAATGGACCATTATTAAGAATGGATATCCATTCTTGCTATTAAAAGGTGAGAAGGTTGCCTTGACAGCAGTGAGAAATATTGATTACTATCTTTGCTGTGAATGTTTAGGTGGTTACTGGTTGGGATCTAATTACATCATTATCCCATTTAGCTTTAAGCACTATTTCACTTATTATTTCTAAATATATATATATTATAATGGGAATTTTTGAATGCTCCAAATATTATAATGGAACATTAGAAATGTAAAAATAAATATTTATAAAATGGTTAATATGTATTAGAAGAAAAATGATTAAATTCAAATTTATACAACATTACTAACCAAATATCTATGATGATAATGATTAATGACTCATAACTTAGCACTGATAGTTAAACTAATTATAATTACTCTAAAAGTATTTTTATTTGTTTTTCTAATTTCAATAATAATAAAAAAACTTAAGCATTAAAACTTCTAAACAGAGAGTTTATTTTTGGAAAATTTATTAATGCCTCATCATCTTCATTTATAATATATTACCATTATTTCCGCATGTTTTCCAGTAGATTGTATGGCTTCTCATGGTTTATGATAACGAATAGCATAATGGATGTTAATAGCATAATGTTTGGAGTGAGTTTAATAAGCAAACACAAACTAAATTGATTAATAATACAAATAATTTAAAAATTTTTTGGTATTTTTATGAAAACAAATAGCATAATGGATGTTAATAGCATAATGTTTGGAGTGAGTTTAATAAGCAAACACAAACTAAATTGATTAATAATACAAATAATTTAAATTTTTTTTGATATTTATGTATTTGCAACTTTCACTAAGTATAATAAATATAAATAATATAATATTATAAAAATAATACTTATTAGAGATATTTTAAACCTAAGGCTTTACAATAAATATATTGAGAACATACCAGGATACAGTTTCAAAAGTTTGAAATCATTGTATTCTGAAGATATCATTGTGCTATGATTTTTATGAATTATTCTTTAGTAGTTCATCTTTAATAGTAATTGTACTCTTTGAGAGTTAGTGATGATAGACAAAGTATAGAGTAGGTCTTACACCACAGTCTACTTCTTTCATAATGGGATAATTTTCTTCATGAAAAGGAGGCAATAGCTTATTTTAGAAAATTTCAGTTTTAATCTCTGAATATGATTGCACACCTCTGGGTGCTTTCACTGGTGTGGTAGATGGTTTTTTAGCCACACATATTAAATAGACTTTTTCTGGTTAATGCCCTACTTACTATGGTGGATCTTACCCTTGCAAAATACTTTTAAGTGATAATAAAATATGGTGAAAACTATTTTAACTAGTGGTTTCTCTTTTTTCTCATGGTATCACTGCAGCATTGATTTTTGAGTTAAGGCTTGGAATAGAATAGACTGACGTAGTTGATTCTTACTGATTTATAACTCATTTGTTATTGACACCTATTACTGTACTCAATGCACGTTATTCAAACAACAGTTCTATGAGTTTTATCTGAAAACATCTACAATTACAGAAAACAAGTTTTGGAAACACGTAATTTTACATATACTTTATAATTAAGTCAATAACATCACATGATCAATATTTCTTATGCTTGCTTATAATTGTTATTAAAACAGGCAAAATTATCCATACAGTATAGCCACTCAGTTCAAGCCAGAGTAATCAATGGATTTCAGAAGATCTGTGTATAAAATCATCATCTAGTGCCTATTCATCCACTATCCCCAGACTAGTTTCTGACTTGTGGCTTTCGTCATTGAGGAGCCTTGGATTTGAGAGCACTGCATCTAAATTTAATAAAAAAATCTTAAGTATAAATTTGTGAAATCTGAATCCAACTTATGATTGCCAAATACTTTCATTTTTAGAAATATGAAATCAGGTAGATAATTTATCTCAATATATATAACATTCAATACAATCATTTAAATAGTAAATGCTGTTATTGTTGAATGATAGATGGGAGCACATATCATTTACTATTTAAATCATTGCATTCAACTATATACATATTCGTGTGTTGTTTGTTGTATTGCATATTTATCATCTAAATGTTTGTTATAAAGTTTAAAATAAAAAGAAATGTCTTTACTTTGTTAAATAAAAATCAAACGGGTTAATTAATATCTTGCAATATATAATTGAATTAATTAATATTCACACCTCTGTCTTAATTATTCAAGACAATCTTCTTTATAAAGAAAGATAATTAAGTAAGAAAATGAAGCTACTTTCTTATTATCATATTTTTGTATACTAAGTGAGAATGTGTGTCATTTACTGTAATAACATTTACTATTTAAGTGATTTTATTGAACATTATACATATTTACAAATATATACCTTCTTTTAACAATAAAGGTAAAATCCCACCTGTATTTAATGATCCAATGTATTATATATACATGAAAGATTGCAACTTGACCACAGAGATTGAAATTATTGATACAAAGAAGTTTAAATAAACATGCTAAATAAGTAAATATAATCTGCTCTCATTGCAAATTAATAAATAGTCAATTATAACATTACAAACTGCAATTATAATTTTCAATTTGCGCTCAAAGCATTACGTAAATAATAGGTGTAATAATGCTTAGGGCTAAATGGATGTCATCATCATCATCATCATCAACCATTATCAATCCCCTGCAGGATAAAGGTCTCTCCAAGTTCAATACATCTTTTCCTATCTTTAGCTTCCCTTTTTCACATCACCCCTGCACACTTTCTTATTTCATCCATCCATCTCACATGTGGCCTCTTTCTGAGTCTTTTACAATCTCTTGGAATCCAGTTTAAAATTTCAATTGTCCATCTGTTACCATCTATTCTAGCAATATGTCTAGCCCAACTCCACTTCAGTCTTTTAATTTTTTCAATGAGGTCAGTAACACCTGTTTTTTCTCTTACCCATATATTGTGTTTTTGATCCCTTCTTGTTACTCCCAACATACATATCTCCATACTTCTTTGATTGGTCTGAAGTCTCTATATTGCTCTTCTATTAAGTGTTCAAGTCTCAGATCCATAAGTAATAACTGGCAAAACACATTTATTAAAAACCTTCCTTTTCAAACACATAGGCATATTTCCTTTTAATATCAAGTTATTTCTACCAAAAGCACTCCAACCAAGTTTAATACTATGATTAATTTCCTCCATTATATTTCAATCTGCATTAATAATCTGACCAAGGTATTTGTAACTTTTAACTTCTTCTGACTCATCATAATCAATCTTTATTTTCATATTTTGAGAAAATCTATTAAACATTCCTTTAGTCTTTTTAACATTTATCTTTAGTCCTACTTTCCTACTTCATCTGATAACTCCTGCAACATTCCCTGTAGCTCTAAAGCATTATTGGCAAAAACAACTACAGCATCTGCAAAATCTAAATGACTTAAATAATCTCCATTTACTTTCACTCCTTCAGCTTCCCATTTTAATCCACAAAATACTTCTTAACTTCTTCTTCTTCTTTTTTCTTTTCAAATGTATTATTATTATTATTTTATTGTGTTATTATTATTATTATTTTATTTTTATTTTTATTTGTTTTTATTTTATTTTATTTTATTTTATTGTTCTTGTTTTCTTATTTATTGTATATTTTTTCTCTGTTTTATAGAACCTTGATAAAGTCCATATCATTATTTTTTAAAAAATGGATGAAACGTCGGCTATTTATATTTATTTGTGAAGTTATATATTGTATATCAATAAAAAATTTTTGAAAAGAAAGTCTCTACGTAGTTTTTTGACTTTAAAATACTTCTTGTAGCACTGCTGTAAAAATTTTTTGGAGATATGGAGTCACCCTGTCTTACACCCTTTTCAATGATGATTTTCCTACTATCATTATGCAATCTAATTGTTGCTATTGCATTTTTATAAATATTTTTCAAAATATGACAATATCCTGGATCTACACCTTGATAATCCAATGCTTTAATCACTGAAGAAATGTTTATAGAATCAAATGCCTTTTCATAATCTACAAATCCAATACATAATGGCAACTCATATTCATATGTCCTTTCTATAATTTCTCTCAATACCTGGATATGATCTACTGTACTAAAACCACTTTTAAATCCAACTTATTTTCTTGGTTGGGGGAAATCAATTTTTTTCTGTAGACAAGTTGTAATTATTTTAGTAAAAATTTTGTATAAAACTGATAAAAGACTGATAGGTCTGTAATTTCTAATATCTTCTTTATCACCTTTTTTAAATATTATTATTAATATTGAGTTCTTCCAATCATCTGATACATCTTTATCATTTAAACATTTGGTATATAACTTTGCTAAAAAAATTTCTATTTCGTCACCTGCTTCTTTTAATATATCAATTACAATTCTATCATTACCTGAAGCCTTCCATTTCTTCATAAATTTAATTGCACGTCTCACTTCCTCATTCAAAATTCTGGGCAATTCGGAAGATATAATATGTATAGGAGGCACTTGTTCTTTATTACTATATAATTCTTGATAGAAGTCTTCTACACATTTTATGATGTCATCTCTCTTTTTAGTAATAATGTCATCTTTTTTTCTTATTGCAAATATAAATTTCCTACCAATACCAAAATGTATGGAATTATATAAATATATTTATGTTCAGTTACTTACACAATTTTTTTCTTTGAAAAGATGATTGCATTTAGTAGAAATGCTGGAATATATTAATGATTAATATTTATATAAAACGATTATTAAACAAGTTTATAATGACATTGTGTTTTTTGATATATCAGTTTTTACTATACATCTTTCATAATTCTTTTATTTTTAAAACTAAGCCTGGTTTAATTAATAATTATTTTTATAACTTTTGAAATTATTTTTTTTTTCTCATCAAGTTTTTAAAATATTATATTTTTAATTCTTAACTTACATTTTAAAAGCTTTCAATCTTTTTCCTTTCTTTTCTCATCTTTCAACATTCACACTCGTCAATTTGAATTAAATTTGATATCATATAATAGATAATCATAAAATTTTACAAGTGTTTTTTTTTATTTGTTATAAAATAATACATAGAAAAAAAGATGATAGTTTATATTTAAAATATTAAAAGTTCATTTTATTAATCTAACCTTTATAGTTTTTACAGATTAATGTAATAATAAATGATAATAATTGTTTTTTAAAAGAAAATTAAAATCAATATTACTGCATTTTAAAAGCTTATAAATATTACATTATTACTTTGTCAAAAAATATTAAAACAACAGAATTTGATATTTGTTACTTTTTAAAAGCATTTTTAGCTGTCATTAAGTTTCAAATGTGAAAAGAACCGAAGCATCTCTAAATTGTCAGATTCAATGTATAGTGACTACTTTTTGTTTAGATAAATTAGAGATGACACAACGAAATTGTTTCAAGCTAAAAATTGAAATCACTTTACTCCACATCAGCAAAAAAAAATATCAGTTAAAAATAGTTTATATATATATGAACCAATTAGATAAAGTTCCAGATATTTTACGATGCATTTGTTGCAACTATTCATACCATGTTGATGTTCATATGATAAACACAAATGAACAACTTAACCACACATTTGATCAATGTGATGAGTTAGGTGGGTTTTATATCTTAGTTTAAAATTTAAAAACAATATAGACTTTTTTTCAGATATCTGTTTGTTTATGAATATCTATTAAGTCATTTTAAGAGCACAATTAATGCTTTTATTTCTATGATATTATGGAGTGAATATTTATTTTTTATTTACAACAGATAATAAAAAGTAAAAATTATATTTATGAAGGCTGTGAAATCGTAACAAAAATCTTAATGTTTAGTGCAAAAGAGTACTAGAAATTCTTTAGTTTTGATTCAGTTGCAAGCTATTTTAAAACTAAAAAATGTTATATGAATTGGAAAATCTCATATTAAATGGACTTTATTGAAATTGACTCAAAGAAAGTGAAAAAATAAAACCCAATCAATTCAAAGTCAATCACAGATAACTTTGTTTTTATTAGAAATAAAAAAAAAGAAAACGATTTTGTAGCAACATTCAATTCATTAAAAGTTAACAATACATGGAAGTCAGATTTATGACTTAATAAGTTTCTCTTTTAATAAAAAATTAAATCTTCATTTATAGATATCCAGAAAGTGTTAATAGACCAAAAGTTTTAAAAGTATCATGGTTAATTGGGAAAACTAAAAAAAAACCCCCAAATTGCATAGGATATGTTCGAATATTTTTAAGAATTGATGTACAAATAAATAGCAAAATAATTTCGATAGTAAATATATAAAATGGTAGAGTTCTTGTATTATAAAATTTTATATGCAACTGTTTCATGTGTGAAAGACTAGAAGTGGTTCCAAAAGATCTCAAAATTATTTAAGCATACATACCAAATTTTAATTATGTAATGGAATAAATAGGATTTATATGTAAACAAATTCAAAATCAATACTTGTAAAAATATTCACAAAAAAAGAGTTTACAATTGTAATGTCATTATGATAAAGATGATGTGATGAAGGTAAAGGACATTGTAAATCAAAAGTAAACAATAATGAAGTTGAAAGATTGATACATTTATAGAGTAAATGAACACAAGTTTAAAATGGCAAAAAATATACATTTTTATAAATCATATTTTGTAAGTATAATAAAATTTCAAATAGGTTGTGTGTTTTTTCAAAGTAATTTTAGATTACTAAAAGTTTATGGACATATCAGGAAGGTTATATTAAAATAAAAAGAGACAGAATTGGGCTATTGATGTCTCAATAAAAGGTATTAAAAAAGACATTGATGAATAACAAAATTAATGTAAGTAACAGTAAAGTGATAAATTTAAATGAAACATTACAATTGTTTAGTGAATATTTAAAAAAATATATAATAAAAAAAGCAGAAGCCTTAAGTTATTTAAGACCACAAGCATACTTTTTTTAAAAGAAAAAAAAAGCCTTAACAATAAATTGATACAGGAAATTATAAATCTTTTCAATTATTAAAATGATTGTAAGCAATGATTTGTCCAACTTGTAAAAATAACATAAATATTATATAGTTTTATAACACTATTAGTTCTACCAAATAATTTATTTATTGGAGTATTTAGATTTATGATAATCTATGATTTTGTATTTTTGATTACTATCCTTTCTACATCCTTTGTATAATGTCTATACCAAATGATTCTAGCATCTTTTACTTCCCCATATCTAGTGAAATACTTCATAGATTTTAACAATGAATGGTATTTAAATTTGAGTTTTTTACAAACTAAATCACTGACATTATCTTCATGAAAGTTAGTTTTAATATTTTTTTAGAAGAGTACCTGAATCAAAATATCATATATTACAATATATTTTTACTTTTATCTAATAACTGAAATACAGGCTTATTGTATACCTGTATTAATATATGTAATATATAGGGTATATGAGCACAGACTTTCACACACTCCACCACTCTCCACTCTATCTCATAACACTGATACACTTGAACACATATATGTTGAAAAAACAAATATATGTGTTCAAGTGTATCAATGTTATGAGATAGAGTGGTGGAGTGTGTGAAAGTCTGTGCTTTTATTTATATGCTACATGAAAAATCAAAAAAGTACTTATAGTAGTACAAATGTTAATTTATTTTGTCTAATATATATATATATATATATTGAAACAGTAAGATATGCTTTACCAATCTTAGTTTCACCTTGCCTTCCTGTTTCCTACCCTCATGCCTTATTTAAAACCCTAATTTCATTGTATTGTGTGTGTACTGGGTATATTTACTGAACTCCTGCCTAAATTTATATATATAATGGGGTGCCCGGGGTTTAATAATAATTAAAATGTTTTTAAACGGTTTTATTTTCAAACCGTCGAGTATATATTACGTATAAATACTTGTGCAATAAAGTAGGTCACATATTCTCATCTACACACATACTGCGATAATATTTAAAATATATCATAATATTTTATTTAAAAGTTGTGTTTGAATCGATTTATTTGTGATGTTATTTCGTTATAATTATTTGCCTTTAAGAAATAGTATCACTGAGAAATATTTCTGGAAATTAAATTCAGAAATAGTGTTTGATAAATGTAAAGTGTTGTAAAATGTTATTCAAAAACATGTCATCATTTTAAATCAGTGAGGGTAGGGAAAGAACAATAGTGGCTAATTTTAATCATATTGGCGCCAGTTTTACTAGTACATTTGATAAGATAAAACAGTGTTTACGAACAGATTTTAATTAGAAAATGCAGTCCATGTTTTTCAAATGTGTAATAATTAAAGAATAGATTTTATCATCGCAGGGTTAAATTGTAATCAAGGAGAGCATAAAAATAGGTACTGATTGATTGTGATTATTATTAGACAGAGTTATTAATTAACCTACCTGATCGTGACAGAAAATCCATTTTAAAATAGTTTAACCTCAGAATGTCAGGGTAATGGGGCAATAGCTGTTTTTCCTTGGGAGCCCTGTGCCTCGGCTGTCCATTATTCAAAATCCGATGTCCTGTCACCATATCATCAAATCCAACTGAACCAGCCCAAAGAAATGCTGCTCTTAAAATCTACTAACTGCTGCTGCAGAACCATGAACCAAAGAAACTAATAACTTTACTTAAGAACTTTGCTACAAGTTTGGAAATGCCCATGGACATAGTTAAAAGAACAAAGTAATTAAAATCAACCCAAAATCTCAGAAAACTTCAAGCTATAGCTAACAATTTTGTATATTCTATAAATGTATTTATTTAAATGTTTTTCTAATGCATGCTGAACTTGTGCTTGGGTTGATTTTCTATTATATTTATGTGTCTTATTTCAATGTGTTATAATGAAATATATAATCAATTTATTCAGACAAATGCAAGTTACGTAGGGAAGTTAAATGATGCATGGTTGCCATCTTAGTTTATAAACTGCAAACACGCATTTTCCTCCTCCCATCGTTTATATTTAAAAGTATCTCTTATATATTTTTTAAAGTAATTTGTGTGATAATAATTTTGTTAAATGAATATTTATGTATCTTAAGTTTATTGAGAGTCTGCTGGCCATGAAATATGAAAGTCGAGAGTGAGCTATTTCTGTTCCTTAATGAATTGCCCTTTGTTTTCTTAATTCTTTAAAGATTAAGCTGTGTTGCTAGTAAATATGCATGGGTGCTGGAATCCTCCTGTTGGCAAAGGTCATCATCATTCAAATCTGTTCCCCCCATATTTTACTCCAGGGTTCCCAGTCCTGTGCTAAAATGGCACATGGGAATTATTTCGCATATGTCCCCATAGTTACGAAGCTCCTGGGTGTGGGCCAGGCTTGAGCTGTGAGTGGGCTAGAAACATCCCAAATAAAAGGCAGAATCCCTATCCAATGCCAAGACCTTCTGCCATCTTTTAAAGTTGCATACTCATAAACTACACCCCTCCTCAGCAGATACTCACTAGCACCACTGTATATTTCCCTTTACTTATTAAAAGAATTCTATTTAAATGAATTTCAAATCCATTCAGTATAGCTCGATCTTATAATCTATTCACGAGTGACTCTCGATCTCCATTTAAATGTCCAATTATAAATGTTTTAGAATATTTCAAACTCTATTAGACTTTACATGACTCACATATGTCTAACCATGTCACTATATTTTAGACACATTATCTAAATGAACCCAAGTATGAGGTATCAGCCATTTTGTTTGTTTATTATATAACTATCCAATTTATATCGCTAAATTATATTATTATCAAATCATTAAAATCTTATTTCTTTCTTTTTTCTCTATTTGTTCGGGGTGCAATATAAATAAATTACATAGTACATTAAACTTATCTTTGGCACATCTATAAGTTATTGTTAAATTAACTTAGAGCTATTTTAGATTTAGAGTCTTTTGTTTTCTCCCTGATCACTGGCACTGGCATAAAATTATACTATTAGTAGCATCCAATGTGTTATCACATAGAAGGGGTTGTGGAGTTTGGACTTTGTATTTGAACTTGGGGATTTCTGGGAGGTAACTCTCCTACTGTTGAGTTCTATGTCCCGGGTTTAAATTTTGCAGTGTGTTAGCAAGATAAACATGTTTTGACTGATACATAGTATTTTTTTTTCTGGATCCATGGCGCTTTTCAATGTGAGGCTTCGATTTAAACACCCACAAAACCCTGATAGTATTTAGTCCGTTTAATTACCCATTTCTTGTAGTTCAATATTTTCAATATCGTGATTCATATTTTAAGATATTATTATATGTATTTTGTTTGGTTTGGACATTTAGACAATCACTTAGAGATTTCAGTTTAATATAATATATATGTAAACTTTTGTCAGCTCTGGTTGTATTATAAAAATATATGTGCGCTAATTACTGTACTCAATATGATTTCAAAAAAAAATAGTGCAACATATATAGTTTGTATCAAATAAGATTTGTAAAAATAAAAATATATGATTGTCTGATTGAATGTCCAGAGTCAAACGAAGTAAGTAAGTTAAATATCCCTGGGGGAGGTTAATGATATAGATGTTGCCACAGATGGCATTGCACCTCGAAATAACGATGATGAACCGATTGGTTTATGCATGTAAAGCTGTAAAAATTTTGGATTTGGTCATTTTATGTATATATATATGTAAACAAGTTTCTGTAAAAATAATAATAATTTTTTGTAAATCTATCTATCTGATATCATTGAACAAGAGGAAATGACAGTGAGATACCCATTGAGATACCCGAGTCTAGAAAATAATTAAATAGTACACCGCCAAACAGTTGAGCAAGCAGCAGAAGAAATCTGAATAATAAAATAATAATATTTTGTTCATATTTCCAAAATAACAAAGAAGCAGCATAATGAAATCAGTACAGGACAAAACAAGGATGCATGGAAAGGCCAGAGACGGAGTGGAAGACAGCCAGTCGCCATTATTTGATAAAAGGAAAAAAATTAGTTAAAAGAACTTTAACAAAAAAAGATACATATATAAAAATATAGCAAATAATAATAACCAGAAAATTAGTGATCCAGAATTGCCACTTTAAGAATTATAATAACGTTTCAAAATAATAAATCAAAATGTAAGAAGCCAAAAAAGAAAGGAGTGAGTTCAGAGAACTGACCATGCTCATAATGGACAAAATAAAACAAATCAAAGAGAAATATGAAATAAAAGAGGGGAGCACTCCAAAATTAAATTTGGAAATGTTAGTTATCAAAAACAGAAAACAATAATAATGGAACAAAAGAAGAGAAAGAGTGTGATCAAAACAAAACCACCCTGAAAATTCCATTCCCAGTCAATGAAGGGAAAAATACTAAAAGCCCTGAGATCACCAATATCAGTAGAACCACAATGCCTGACCCAAGCATTTAAACCCAGTTGGCAAGATCATCCATATCAAGATATTCCAAGGGAAAGTTGGGGAAAAACCCTCATTTGCACATAGATAGCTTGAAAGACTTTTTCACATTCTCTGAGATGGAGCCAAAAGAACAAATTGCTATCGCCATCCACCATTTACATGGCTATGCAAAGGACTGGTGGAGCATCATAAAAGAAAAACCTGGAGACTTCATCGAGTATAGCAAGGC
This sequence comes from Epiperipatus broadwayi, assembly GCA_028023455.1. Classification (NCBI taxonomy): domain Eukaryota; kingdom Metazoa; phylum Onychophora; class Udeonychophora; order Euonychophora; family Peripatidae; genus Epiperipatus; species Epiperipatus broadwayi. Next base: position 1,022,464 of record JAQFVV010006438.1, on the reverse strand, counting down.
CTTACTGTGACACTACTGGAATGAGGTATGCCAGAATTGCATCTTCAATACCATATCCTGAGAAAAATACATGAGCATCAAAGAAACACACACACAATTCTATATCTGGCAAGTTAATCGTCTGAGATCGCTCACCACTTTCTCATTCTCTGATTCACACATTATCTGCACCATCCAGCAGAAAATGCCTCTGTCAATCCAACAACTGATGGCCGGAAGCAGAATTAAAGATGCAGAGGAGATGGCAGAATTTTTGACTACGTTGGACTTCAATCCTTGGGCCAACGAACTGCCAGACAAAGAAAAGAGATTGCACCACCCAATAAAACATTCTCCGAGTACAAGATATCGATACTACCCACCTGCCCAGGAGAATAGCAAAATATATATAAGTAAAAAAAAAAAGCCACCAAAAAAAAAAGAAAAAGGACTCGAACTTGGACACTCTTACATAATTTTTGATCCTACAATAACTTGAGTTTGGACATTTATCTATGCCTGAATTTGGACTTTTGTATAGACTTTTAAAAATTTTTTATATATCTATTTCTAATTTGAATTTGAACAGTCAAAAATGCGTCAAAATATATATACATTTTGCTAGTGAAAAAATGTTGAATAATGTTGAAATATGATTCGGGTATGTCATCAAATCTCATTGCCCCTTGTCAAATTTTTTTTTGTGTGTGGATATTCAAAAATACTAGTAAACACTGGGGGTAAAATCTTTTTTTTTTGCATACTAAGGGAATGTGAAACAGTAAGATATGCCTTACCAATCTTACCTTGCCTTCCTGTTTCCTACCCTCATGCCTTATTTAAAACCCTTATTTCATCGTATTGTGTGTGTACTGGGTATATTTACCAAAATCCCACTAAATTTATATATATAATGGGGTACCTGGGGTTTAATAATAATTAAAATTGTTTTTAAACGGTTTTATTTTCAAACCGTCGAGTATATATTACGTATATATGCTTGTACAATAAAGTAGGTCACATATTCTCATCTACACACCTACTGCGATAATATTTAAAATTTATCAAAATATTTTATTTAAAAGTTGTTTTTGAATCAATTTATTTATGATGTTATTTCATTATAATTATTTACCTTTAAGAAATAGTATCACTGAGAAATATTTCTGGAAATTAAATTCTGCAGTCCGTGTTTTTCAAATGTGTAATAATTAAAGAATGGATTTTATCACCACAGAATTAGATTGTAATCAAGGAGAGCATATAAATAGGGCTGATTGATTGTAATTATTATTAGACAGAGTTATTAATTAACCTACTTGATCGTGACAGAAAATCCATTTTAAAATAGTTTAACCTCAGAATGTCGGGGTAAGGGGCAATAGCTGTTTTCCCTCAGGAGCCCTGTGCCTCAGCTGTCCGTCATTTAAAATCTGATGTCCTGTCACCATATCATCAAATGCAACTGAACCAGCCCAAACAAATGCTGCTCTTAAAATCTACTGATTGCTGCTGTGGAACCATGAACCAAAGAAACTAATAACTTTACTTAAGAACTTTGCTACAAGTTTGGAAATGCCCATGGATATAGTTAAAAGAACAAGGTAATTAAAATCAACCTGAGATCTCAGAAAACTTCAAGCTATAGCTAACAATTTTGTATATTCTATAAATGTATTTATTTAAATGTTTTTCTAATGCATGCTGAACTTGTACTTGGGTTGATTTTCTATTATATTTATGTGTCTTATTTCAATGTGTTATAATGAAATATATAATTAATTTATTCAGACAAATGCGAGTTATATAGGGAAATGAAATGATGCGTGGTTGCCATCTTAGTTTATAAACCGCAAACATTCATTTCCCCCCTTCCATCGTTTATATTTAAAAGTATCTCTTATATATGTTTTAAAGTAATTTGCGTAATAATAATTTTGTTAAATGAATATTTATGTATCTTAAGTTTATTGAGAGTCTGCTGGCCATGAAATATGAAAGTCGAGAGTGAGCTATTTTTGTTCCTTAATGAATTGCCCTTTGTTTTCTTAATTCTTTAAAGATTAAGCTGTGTTGCTAGTAAATATGCATGGGTGCTGGAATCCTCCTGTTGGCAAAGGTCATCATCATTCAAATCTGTTCCCCCCATATTTTACTTTGTGGTTCCCAGTCCTGTGCTAAAATGGCACATTGGAATTATTTTGCATATGTCCCCATAGTTATGAAGCTCCTGGATGCGGGACAGGCTTGAGCTGTGAGTGGGCTAGAACATCCCAAATAAAAGGCAGAATGCCTATGCAATGCCAAGACCTTTCACCATCTTTTAAAGTTGCATACTCATAAATTACACCCCTCCTCAGCATATACTCGCTAGCACCACCATATATTTCCCTTTACTTATTAAAAGAATTCTATTTAAATGAATTTCAAATCTATTTAGTATAGCTCGATCTTATAATCCATTCGTGAGTGACTCTCAATCTCCATTTAAATCTCTAATTATAAATGTTTTAGAATATTTCAAACTCTCTTAGACTTTACATGACTCGCATATGTCTAACCGTGTCAACTATATTTTAGACACGTTATCTAAACAAACCCAAGTATGAGGTATCAGCCATCTTGTTTGTTTATTATATAACTATCCAATTTATATCGCTAAATTATATTATTATCAAATCATTAAAATCTTGTTTATAAATTTTTTTCTTTTTTCTCTATTTATTCGGGGTGCAATATAAATAAATTACATAATACATTAAACTTATCTTTGGCACAACTATAAGTTATTGTTAAACTAACCTAGGGCTATTTTAGATTTAGAGTCTTTTGTTTTCTCCCTGATGACTGGCACAGGCATGAAATTATACTATTAGTAGCATCCAATGTGTTATCATGTAGAGGGCATTGTGGAGTTTGGACTTTGGATTCGAACTTGGGATTTCTGGGAGGTAACTCTCCTAGTGTTGAGTTCTATGTCCCGGGTTTAAATTCTGCAGTGTGTTAGCGAGATAGACATGTTTTGACTGTTACAATATATATATATATATATTTAGAATATATATAATATATATATATATATTCTAACTAATTAAAAGAATTGCCTTTACTTAGTTAATATGTAAAAAATTTATTAAATTGATATAAAATGTATTTTGCAATCTTTCGATCGGTCATCCACATTGTATTTCAAATATAACTAAAATGATTGAGAAAGTTTACAAACATAACATATATTATCGGGCAGTTTAAGCTGATTATAAATTTATTCAAATGTATATGGCATTTAACACTTGCAGCTCAGTTGCATGCCAATTGTAACATTTTATGGATGGATTGGTGGATGCTTCATCATTTCCAGCTAACACTATTTCTAAAGCCTACTGGGATGACGATGATGGTACAGAACATCTATAATCTTAATTGCCAGGGTGCCAAATTGCAACTTTAATAAAATATAAAGGTTAAATCTCACTTCAATAACTTTCAGTAATAATATTTAATGAAGGCGTTAATAAATAATCAATCAATTAAGAGAACACTGAGAATGTATTAAAATCGATAATATTAATGTCTTTGGAAATTCTTGGTTATTCTCAGAACACTCCCCATTCACCATCATTAAAGCCACAATTAAAATTTTGTTCCAATTACAAAGTTCTATATCCATCTTCACCTTCCTGATTCACCCCTCCATCAACCTTACATCCATAGGTCTATTACACTATTATCTGTTACTTATTAAATTTTGTATTATGCTAGCTCATTTCTCCCATTATAATCTCTTCTCAGGGTTTTTAGAACAATTAGGTGTGGAAATTGAATAAGCTGTGATAGTTTATTGGTGATAAACACTCCTCTCATGATCACCTCCAAGGTGATCTTAGGCTGTCTTTAATGCAGTTTAATATTTATTTACATTAAAGCTCAGAATAATTTTAACTTATTAAATCTTTTAGAAATACATTATAAACACATTCACAATTATAACAAAATTATAAAGAAGTGCATCTAGAGAGGTGTTTGAATACAATGGATGGAGAAAGGATTTTATGCCCACCCCTTGCATCCACTATCACTTAATAACCAATCCTATTCATAATTTATATTTCAACTATATTAAATTATTTGGTAATCTTAGGTATTTCCGTGCCACATAAGCTTGGGAAATTAACCATTTTAAATAAATTTTACCACATATCGACGAAAATGGTGATACAAATATTAATAATAATATATTGATGCATGATTGGATTTGAGAGGTCTAGATAATAATAACCCACAAAAACATTGAGACATATACAAGTTTTATTTAAAACAAATAAATTTTATTGACATACTACAATTCAATACAGAATATACATACTTATTTGATGACTTACATGGCTTCCCCTGAACTACAACTGTAGTATGATATATATATAATATATTTTTTTTATATATATATATATATATATATATATATATATATATATATATATATATATATATATATTTAAAATCTAAACACATAAATATCCCTAAATCAATGGATAATATCAAGATGTTCAAAACATCAATATTCATTTCCTAATTATCAGGGAATCATGATTACCATGGAGTAATATTAATATCAAATAGAAAAAAGTGATATTTACCTTCACATATTTTTACATTTTCACTTTCATTTTTATCCTAGATACAGTGAATACCAAATTTCTTCCCATGTTTAATGCTTTTAAATTACTGATTTATTTTTAGAGCTAATTCGTCCTATAATAAAATTTAATAATTTTATTTAACTATTTTAATTTAACCTTTCTTTGCAAATTTACTAATTTTATTTCATCATTTTGATCTATCATTTCTTTGCCCTAATCTTTACAATAGAGATACTTCATGCATGGTGGGACTAAGTTAATGCAAACAAATTGGTATTTAGATCAATAATCATCATATGTGCATCTACTCTATACTCATGTTCTTATGACATAATACTATTTTAATAATGTTACCTTTCCAGAGAAGTTCTCAGCTGGCTGTGGAAATATTCATTAGATAATTTCATATACAGATTGCTTACACTTACAACATTCATAGGTTTTATTTAACCCTTAAATTTACTATTTATTAACTTTATTACTCTTGGCTCTAATTGATAAATTAAACTAGATCAACAAAACATTATTCAAGTACACCAATTGCACATACATTATCTGCATTCATCATGACATCAAATTGAGTTTGCAACCTTGTATCCCTTCATTTATAAATAATGCTTAATAATAGATATCTTTCATACACTCATAATGAATATCAAACATTAACATTAGGCAGGCAGTGACCCAAATAAGAGAAAACCTTTTCACTAAGGTTGAGATTTTCTAGGATTTTTATAGCTAGTCATACAAAGAGATTTAGGTGTACCTATTACCTCTAGCCAACAATAAAGAAATCTTTTTACAATGTAGAGAATAACCAAGTGGGAAAAGCTTTTCCACTGTGTTTAAATACTTTATAAATATAGCATAAATATCTTAGTGAGCTACGACTTCACTGGCTTGGTGGAGACTCTTTGTCCATCCACATTATATACAGGTCGAAATATCAACTTCTATAAGTAAAACTTTCATATCTACAATATTCTTGCATTAATGCACTGGAATATGAGCCAACAATTTTTCCAAGCATTAATGAGCTTGTATCTGGCCTTAATTTTAGGATAATAATAATAATAAAAAATAATAAGAAATGCGTATTAAATTTTTAAAACTTTCCCTGCACTTTTATAAGATAATGATGATGTTTTAGCTCAATAGTCACACAATTTTTATAAACATAGCAATAAGTCTAGGCATTTGACAATAACTTCTGATCCGATTCATTCCAAAACATTTCCCTTAATAATAATATCTTTCTTTTTTTTTCTTTTTAAAATGTTTGTAAAGCATTTAAAATAAGGCACATACAGAATGACTTGATATTCTTCACCTAACCCCAAACTGATAATGATAATAAAAAGCATTTAAAATAAACACATATAAAATGAACTGACATCAATATCTCTACCCCCAAAATAATAACAATTATAATTCTGACATGAATTAATTTAAATGGATATATATGATAAAACATAAAGAAATAAATTATTCTTCTTTTTCTTTTTTTTCTAGATTAAATGTTTTACATGAATAGCAAATAATAAAAAAAATTTATACTTATATAGTTCTTTGGAAGTGTCCTTCAAGTTCCTGGTTTCCATTTTTCCTTTTCCTTTTCTTCCTTGATTTTGTATGAGCACATGAGTTTAGGTAGAAAAAGTTTTTGTGATAGAGTTCGATTCCTATGCCATCAGATATATGATTTTTATGCTGCTGAAATGATTTACTCATTTTGATTTTATGTAGATTACAGCTGAACAGTACTTGTTTAAATTTCTAAAGATATAAGTCCACTTCTTGTTGTTTGTTTTTTTTCTTTAAATTCATTTAATATTCAAATTGAATGCTTTATATATGAAATCAAACTTAGAGTTTATTTTCTGTGATTTAAATTTTACCATTTGCCGATTTGTCATCAATTAGTGCAAGACAATCATGACCATTGATTAACTTCAGGAGATTAAATGTGTACCTACTTAAAAACTTATTCGAAAGACATTTTCTTTTCTTCCTATAATATTAAATTTGGCAAAGTTGTTAAAGAGACAAATGAATAATTTACAATAAATGATTTTCTTTTTCCTTAAAAGAAATGTTTATTTTAAACTTTATAGCAAAGTTTCTCTATAAAACCAATGAGAGAACTTGCACTTTACAACACAGCAAAGCTTTTATAGACTCTGCCTTTTTTTCTCTCCTGCTTTCCCCCATCATGAAATTTTATTGACCTTTGAGATCTGGTCAGTCTGTTTTCTTAATTAATTGAGCTTGTTTCTTTTTCGTTCTGGTTACTTTAACCTTTTACCCTTTTGAAAGAACCATGCCAAATTCACAACTGCATTCTAACAGATAATCATCAATTAATTTTACACTTACCAGATAATCACCAATTAATTTTACACTTAAATTCCTTTGTCATATATATCACTTAAATCACTCTGATAATTTACTTGGTAATACGACACTCATGGTAACCACACCAAAGAACAAAATCAAGAAGAGAAAATCTCTCTTTTTTTCACCTCTTTACTTTTCTTTAATAATAATAAAATATATATATATAGCAGCCCAATTTCAAACCCAAAATTTTGAACTAAATTTTGGCTGCTAATAATAAACTATTAAAAATGACTTAATTTTTTTTTTAAAGATTTCCTCATAAAATGACAAGGAATAATTATTATTTAACGATGAATCTCATAATTAAAATCCACAATTAAATTAAATACACACACACTGTCACACTTATACAATTCTTTAATTAAACCAATTGTTCAATATTTTAATCCTTAATTATTATTATTTGTTTTATAATTTAATCTCATAAACTATTGACTTCTAACTTATCAGTGTAAAACCATGACAATCCATTATCACCATCTAACGTAGTTTTCACAAGTTGCACATCCCCTCCTTTTTTCACTCAACTATTAAATGATGTATAAATCTTGCTTTTCTAAAATATATCTTTAGTACCAAATTGACCCATAAATTAATGTTAAATAAAATAATCTTTTGGTTAGAAATCTTTTAATGACAACTATCCAGATTGCCTACCAAGTAAAATGTATGCAATCCCTATGAATATGGGTTCAAACCTAGCCTTGGATAAAAAATTTTGTTTATTAAAGAAAAAAAATGCAAACTATGAGGAAATTTTTTTTATTAAACCTTATCTTGCATAGTTAACTCAAAAAATGGAGTCTTGGGCGGATCCAAGGACTACAATATATATAAAATCAAACAACACTTAGGCAATCCCAATATTAATAACAATCCTCAAACAGTTGTCAAGGCAGCCTTCTTTCGACAATAAAGGTGGAATCTCACCTTTATTTATGATTCAATATATTTATATAAACATTAAGATTGCAACATTGAAATTAATGATACAAGGGTATTATCTTGACAACAGGTTGAGATTGTTGGTTGCTATTGATATTGGATATGGCTATATTTTGTTTTATTTTAATGATTACATATAAAACCATTTATCCTTGAGCATTATTAAACATTGGTGCAATTTTAAAATTTTAATTGTAGTTTGTAATGTAATTAATATATATATATATATTCAAATGTTTTAAATTTTTTTAATTATATATATTATAATGTTCCAGAGAATGTTAGCTTAACGTCATCTACACTACAGGGCACCATCTAGGCATTTGAACCTAGAAAAATTTATAAAGTAGGCAGATACGTAAGTAAAAAAAAATATTTTTTTTTTATATGATATTTTGATATCCGGTTGTTAGCCCATTGTCACTAGCTCAATGGAACAGCAGAGATTTATATTTACAATAAATTCTTATCTAAGAATATTTTAAAAAAAGAATAAAATAAGCCACTACCAGTAATTAACACACAAACATTTATTTATGCACATATATATATATATAATTTAGCATTATTATTTTATATGTTTACTTTAGCATTTAAGTACATTTTTAACTTTTATTCTAGATTTTAATTTACATTTAATTTTTATAAGTTTACATTTTAATTTTTATAAGTTCGCACAGATGGGTTTATAAAAGCTTGTTTTATAATGTTGAGTATAGATCGGTTACATAGATTACATAGTTAAAAACATTTCAAAATAAACATAAATGATCAAAATACAAAGTCATTGATACCATCAATTGCAGAGGGAAATTTATAAGTAACCCAATAGCATTCACCATATGATGCTTGCATTGACACCAATAACTTAAAAGACATCTGAATAAATACATTTTAGATACTCATCATAAGGTAACATTATTTATCAAATGTCTATATATTTTGATCCAATATGAAAACCCAAAACATAATTAACCAATAACGAATCCATGCAAGCATCTATAAACAATTCAAATTTAATGCATTTTTATTTAGTGTCGAGTATGAATAGACTACATAGATTTGCATTTGAAGATAAAACATTCTATCCCCATTTAACCTTAGGCTAAAAGTTCGCAGTCAAACTGGCGTCAATCCATCTGATATATCGATGTATTCAATGTAATACGAATATGGCAACACAAAATAGGTTAAGATAAGACATTGACTCTCATCAGATAGGAATATTACATCTATCTAATGAGAAGAACAATAAAAAAAAACTCTATAGAAATGGACTGCGGTCATTTTGCTGACTTACGATCGCATTCCCTAGGCAAGAGGAAGTGTGCGGTGTATACAAGCAATTCTGCCTGTAGCGAATCTTGCATTACATCTACTAACTACATCAATATATCCAATCCATTGACCCAGTTCAACAATAACATGAATAATCTAAGATTACCCTCCCCTAATATAACTTTACAAATCTATACAGCCATTCACGCCTGACTTAAGATTATCATTGATATATTTTAATTTATCGGAAAACAGAAATCATAATAAAACTTAAAGAACAAAAAAAAATATAAATGGAAATGATTTTACAAAAGAAATATATCAAATAACATTTTAACTACTTTAGTCAGATATGAAATTCTTATATTTATAAATATTGAAAAGTTTAGTATTTAGAGTTCTTTTGTTTAGAAATGTTCATAAATTATATATTTCTTACTGTTTTGAAAAATGTCCGTTTTTTCTGATTTCTTGTAATGGAAGGTATTAATCCCACGAAGTCATAAAGAGATCGGTGTGCAGTTAATCACTAGTCCTTTATGGTTGATGGTATTCTTCCAGGCCTTGATGTCCTGTGGCCCACAATATCGGAAAATGATGTTTCATTTTTTTTGAACAACTGAAGGAATTGAAAGTGCATCTTTCAATCCCTTCTCCTTCAACTCCACACTAACACCTATAGTCATATCGTAATAACTCTTTTTATTTCCAACCTTTCCTTTTATATTAATTTTGTGGATTAACTCAACATTACGTCATCGATGTGATGGTCCTTTCGCTGAGGTCTGATTCCATTGTTTTTCTCTCCTATCTGACTGTTGCTTATACATTTAAATGCCCAAGGCTAGTTTACATTTAACTAATTAAAACAGTCATTTCCATTTTCTGATTACTTAATGTGTTTTCCAAAATTAAAGATATATTTTTATCTCTAAATCTTTTTAAGTTTTTGCTTTTAAAATATTTTTTTTTATTTTTAACAAAGTTTTATTTTAATAATATTTTTTTTTTATCTGTGCAATATTATATATATATACGAGTTTAAGATGATTTTTTAATTTTCAATTTTTAATTCTTAAAAAAGAAGTTTTTATTTGTGAACTTTTATTCTTTTAATGTTTACTAATAAAAAACAATGTAATGTACGTATGTGCCCATTACAATATATTGTAACAGTGAGTAATAATATAGATACCAACTCATCAATGTTACAATGATGATGATGACTCAAGAGGAAGCAGGGAGATAAAGGAGATCAAACTGCATTTAACCCGATTATATTTAACACACAATGACTGAATTCAAGTTGAGTTCATTTAATAAAAAATAAAATTACATAAATACAAACAAGATATATCTTATAATTTAAGTAAACATTTTATGATAGTATATCAATTTTCTCTATGTAATCTGAACTAGATATCTACTGGATATTTATATAACTGTGGGTGCAGTTTTAATATTACCATGAAATTATCAGTTGACATCTGGGGTAAACATTGTAATAGAAAATCTATTACCCCCCCCCCATAATTTTCATAACAGAGCAATATCTCAAGTGATTAATATATACATGATATAAACCAATTCAATTTTCATATCTATGCATCAAACAAGTTTTATAATGTTAATTAAAAATTAGATGAAATTATATTTAATAAAATCAAATGAGAATATTTATTACAAAATCATAACAAAAAAGATTACATTTAACAATTCACAATAAAATAATAAATTCTCTTATTTGATTAGATTTGCATACACATTAACTACAAAGAGGATTAAACCAAATTGATGGTACACCTGGGTCTTGTTTTATGCAATTATTTTAATGCAATTTTGAAGTTATATGATTCATGTTTCTTCTTAATATCTTTCATATTTCACTATATTTATTAGATATCAAGACATTTAAATTAATAATAACTTATTTTGACTTGAAATACTTTTTTTTTTTCAAAAATATAACTATATTAGCAGCTAACATGAATATGGCCCGAAGCTGTATTTAGAATCTTGGCTTCTATGTAAATAACCTACTTATACTAATGAGTAAATAATAATAATAGATTTATACTTAAATATAAAAATATCACAATAAATATTCAAAAATTTTAAACTTTTAAAACATATTTTGTTAGATATAATAAAAATAAAAATTTTTTTAGATTGTTAAAATAAATAACAAAGATTTTATTGATTTTTTAAACTGAAAATAATCTTTCTAATGATAATGTATAATATTTTTGCTTTGATTGCGATCTCATTTTTTAATATAGAAACAGAAAACCATTAACAGAGCACAAGACTGAAAGTGGCACTAGTTGTAATCACATCACAAATCAGATTTCTTACCAGTTCACAAATGAATGCATATTGTCAAATAGCAGTAATAATTAAAATATGTATGAAAAATGCAAAATTAAATACTGTAGTTAATAAAAAAAGTTTGTCTTGTATTATTTTTTTCAAATATTTGAAATTTGTTATTAGTCATACTTTATTCCCTTATTTTTTTTAATGCAAATTTTAAAATAATTTTTCCTTGTTGCTTTACTTTTATGCAATTTCGGAAAAATACTGGAACATATTCTCCATTTTTCAAGGTGAGTTAAGTCTATTTTGTGTGCTTTCTTTTGTGTGCATTTTTTGAGAAACCTATCTACTGCATAAAATGAGACCCAGATGTACTTATTTTCAAATGCCTGGAAAAATAATAAAATGCAAAGAAAAAAAAAACAAGCATGTGTGTGAGAGTCAAAATTCTATTTATAAAATAGTATGGATGTATTGTAAAAATCAATGTAATAAAAAGAGATTGTCTTACATAAGCATTAAAGTAGTTTATATTTGGACAAATGCATTATTTATTTTTATCTTCACTAATAGAACAACATGCATGTTTGAGAATGCAAAAAAAGATAACTAGACATTGGTGTTTAAAATCTAAGTTAAAAATATTAGCAAGTTTAAATTATATAAAAACTTGGAGATTGTTGGAATAATAACAATCTCTGTGGCTTAAATCTTTAAATATATTTCTTTATTTAATAACTATTACCAGACTTCAAGATTAAAATATATACAGAGATACTTTTTTCTGCCCCATATACTATGGGATTTCTTATTTGTTAGAATCCATGATAAGAAAAGTTATATAAAACCCCAACATTTATTTCTCAATTCGCAAACATATATAATAAAATAAAATGGAATCTAATAAACTAAAAAAACACCTTATTTTAAAATAAATGTTGGAAAGATAGAAAAATAAAATAATGACTAAAATATAATTAAGTTATCAGATAATCAGATTTTTAAAGCTGTTCTATCACATAAACTAATATCATATATAATACATGGTTATTATGTTTAAGTAAATATTCTTGCTGTCACAGGACATAAATAATCCTTAAACAAATCCATAATAATTATTATATTTTAACTAAGGTGTAGTTTAAGCAGCAAATTCATTTTTTGTAATTAAAATAATCTTTATAAATAATATTCTTTTGCTTGACTTGGATATTGTTGACATTATTTTAAATTTTGAGGGCTAAAAAATTCTTACCTTTAAAAAAACAAACAAAACAAATAAATAATGAAAATGTTAAGCATATAAATAAAACGTTTCATATATGTAAGTTTTCAAGATAAAGCACTTTTCTTTCTTCTTGACAGTTGATTCTCATTGACAGTGGTTTCTTTTCTGTGGTCTTTACACTAGATACAATAACATTCAAAAATGTATAGTTGATGTTAGTATGAATTTTGGTTTGAAAATTGTTAAAATTCTTCAATGGTTTCAATGAAATATAGTAATAAGTGAAACAGTTAATGCGGGCAATCTCTATAAATATATTTTTGTTTAAAAATTCAAAAACACAATTGAATAATAAGCTTTTCTTTCACTTATGTTACAAATGCTTGTTAATTGGTTGGGATTTTATTTAGTTGTTATGGAATTAAATTATTGTTTATTTTGATGAAGCATGATGATTCTTATATCATGGTTTGCTCTGGTGTTACATAATGATGAAGCAAATAGTTTGAAGATTCCATGACTCCATTCAAGTCCTTTTATTTACCAGATTGCCAGTTTTGTTTAGAAGATAATAACTTAATGAAAAAATGACATAGTGAATAAAACTATTTACAAAAAAAATGGACCCAAATTTATAAACCTTGATGATGCCAATTATGCCAGGACAAACCATGGAAATTTTAAAACAAAATTTACAAATAGAATTTGGAAGACACTTTTATTCAAATTCTATTAAAATAAATAAATAATTTCTAAATAATTATTTAAAACCTTCAAAATGTGTAACCATGTTTTTAAATGACAAGCCCCCTTATTTCACATATCAACTTTCTTAATGCTATTAAATAATATAATCAGAATAACTCAATATATATATATATATATATATATGCAAAACCATAAAACAATACAATACTAGATTAAATTTTAAATTTTTTTACCAAAATCCTTACACAACCATGGTTTCATCTACTACAAATAGACCTTCTCAAGTGAAAATCAATCTAAAGGAAAACATATATATATATATAAATATATAAATATCGATGTTTGTATATATATATATATATATATATATATATACAAACAAACCTTCCCATAATTCACTACAAATTCCACCTTCCCTTAATATCAAAAGAAGTCTTCATAAGATTGATAGCCTCAGAATCAAGGAGTTTTATCATCAAAGTCTCCTTTATTCTTCTTTTTAACTCATTCTTTTCATAAAAAATAACCGAACCATTGTTAAACAATATTCTATGACCTGTATTCAATTCATGAATATATAAAGCTGAGTTAAGATACCTATGTTTAACCCTACTTATATGAACCTTAACCCTTTCATTAAGGCTAAATTTACTCTGACCTACATAGTTGTGGTCAATTTTATGTAGGTCAGAGTAAATTTAGCCTTAATGAAAGGGTTAAGGTTCATATAAGTAGGGTTAAACATAGGTATCTTAACTCAGCTTTATATATTCATGAATTGAATACAGGTCATAGAATATTGTTTAACAATGCTTCGGTTATTTTTTATGAAAAGAATGAGTTAAAAAGAAGAATAAAGGAGACTTTGATATTAAGGGAAGGTGGAATTTGTAGTGAATTATGGGAAGGTTTGTTTGTATATATATATATATATATATATATATATATATATATATATATATATATATATATGTTTTCCTTTAGATTGATTTTTACTTGAGAAGGTCTATTTGTAGTAGATGAAACCATGGTTGTGTAAGGATTTTGGTAAAAAATTTTAAAATTTAATCTAGTATTGTATTGTTTTATGGTTTTGCATTTTTATTTTTGCTAGTATAGTGTTAGACAGTTTTGGTTTTATATATATATATATATATATATATATATATATATATATATAAATATATATGTATATATATATATATATATATATATAAACACATAAATGCAATCATTCCTAAACAATACCATTATCACTAATAATCAACATACTCAATCTGTTGTCAAGACAACCTCCATTAAACAACAAAGGGAGAAATCCCCTTTATATGTGGACTAATATATTTATATAGACATTAAATATTGCAACTTGACTACAAAGAATAAAATAATTAATTCAAAGAAAATTAAATAAACCTCATTAAACAGGTAAATAAAACGTGTTCTAAAAGAAGTTTAACAAATAGTCAATTATAACTTTCTAATTGCAATTATAATTTTCATTTACCATCCAACTATGTATTACTAGATAATAAAGCTAACAATGCCCAAGGCTAGAAAGGAAAATAATATAAACTCACTAAAGCAGTCAATGCCAAAACAATACCAATATGAATAGAAATCAGTGTTAGCAAATTAAAAATATATATATTTAAAACTTAGTTATCAAAGAAGATATTGCAAATAATGCAATTAGATAAGAGATTTAAAAAATCAATTAATTAAAGTGTTATTTAAATTAATCAATTTAAATTAAAAAAAAAACCATATAAGGGTCATTCAATATAAAAGAAAATAAATCATATAAAATCAAATTTTCTTATTGTATTCATTGTGAATTCTCACTTTATAAAATGCCAACAGACCCCATTATGATCTGGACATTTGAAAAATTTGATATACTTTTTTGATTAAATCTGGTTAATATAAAAATAGAACACTTATTTCAAATTGCAATTCTGAGATTGTTAAAGCATATTAGAACACATACAAATTGTTTAATACTTGCCATCAGAAGAAAATAAATTAATGTTATCTTGTCCAAAGACAAAACTTTTCATACAGTAGTGCCATTCAGTGCAAGCCAGAGTTATCAAGGAATGCAGGAATATTTGTGCTTAAAATCCTTATCTAGTACCTATTCATCCAATATCTCCAGACTAGTTTTTAGCGTGTGGCTTTGATCAGTGAGGAGCCTTAGATCTGAGAGTGCTGCACCTACATCTTAGGATGTAATGGTGATCATGTGATATTTGATGGTTTAATGTTATCTTGCTTTGTAAGTTTTATGTTTAAGGAGACTATTTAGACTTTATTTTAACTATTTTAAGGTTATACATTGTACTGTAATGATCAAAAATGTATAATGAACAAAATTAATCTTAGGAACCAAACACTGACCACTAACTCATATGTCTGTATGTAACATCAATATAAACATTGCCACAAACAGTATAAAGTTGAAGCCATTGCCTATGCCCCCATGACAATTACCACATAACCAAACATCTGATGTCAGCATATATGGCATTTTCTTATATCCTGTTAAGTCAGGGAGATATAACAAACTCTTATAACTATATTAAATAATTGTTTAATTAGTTATGGTAAAGAGGATATAAAATGTGAGGGATAAGGTGTAAAGAAAATTTATTAGTAACAATAATAAAAGAAAAACAAAAGTAAAGAAAATGTTCAGATTTTAATCCAAGATTATTGTATTTCTTACAAGTTAAAATAAAATTATAATTGGTGACTAAGAAGATTAATTTTCATTAATTTATACAATAGACTACAAGCTTTATGTTCTGATAATCTCTGGAATGGATATTTTATAATGGTTTAACAATAAATTAATTAATAATCAAGCAGAGTTAAAATAGGAGTATGTACTTAACTATATCAAAATTACAGTCATGAATAGATAACTGCCATATACTCAGAATTATGACAAACTGCATGCTTAGAGTATCAGGCTTTAAATAAATTAAAAAACTAGAAGTGTAGAGCAAGGTTATAAACAACAAAAAATATAACTGATAATAAAGAAGATATGGAGCATTCCTGCCTTGGTGATGTCCTACCCAAGAATTCCATCAGATTACAGAATCATATAGAGCAGAAATGGGCAACCGCTGCTACAACCAATAATAAAACTATTACTATCTTGTATGAATGAGCTTCTGCATCAGTAATACTATGAATAATGGCAGATATCCTCTAGGTATAAAATTATGAAATATACCCACCTTTAGTATGATCATATGTAGGAATATCTGGAAAATCCATTTCCCATAGCAGTAATGAACATCTTGAAGAACAAAATATACAAATTAATAAAATATAGAGATAACCCAGCAATGCAAATTTAATTAAAATAAAGAGCAATAAGTAAACTCTTAACTACAAAAGCCTGAAATTAAAAAACCAACAAAGATAAGCCTGAGTGATCACATTATAAGTTTAAACAAGTGGTCATATATTAGTTTACTGGCCAAACTAAGGCCTAATACACAAAAGAATTAAAAGATTCAACTACCCTGCGTAATTAAAGTTCTATGCTATAGATCTTATATATATATATTAAAAATACATGATACAATAGCTTGAGAGGTTTATGATTTATAGATATAACTGAAAGATCTATTAACTTAGCTCAACTTTATCTTGGCTAATGTAAACCAAATAACATATTTGTCCTTTCCAATAAAATAAAAATTATACCTTGTTTTTTTCATTTTATTGACGCAACTTATTTTATTTTATTTCCCTAAAGTAAAAAAAAAAAACGATTTTCTAATTTTAAAAGTAAAATCTCAAATTGAAACACACGACTAATTACATATTTAGAAAAACAAAATTTTTTAAAGGTGATGGAGGGGATTTAGAATGTCTTTGCGCTTTTAATTAATTAGTTTATTTTTAAGGGGAAAGAGAAAGCCAATTCTCAGAATTTTAAAAAATGAAAAGCTGTTTACAAGTTGGTCCTCCATTATCTTATTTTTTTTTAGAATAATAAATCTGGCATATATGTAAGATTTAATAACGATCACATCAAACAATATATTCGATCATTCTTAACAATAAAAGTTATTAGTTAAAGTAAAATTAAATAAAAAGAACAAAATTAAATTATACAAATAAACAAAAAACATCAATAACTATGAATTGTTTGACCAGCATACTCATGTATAGAGTTCAAATGTTTCTGCTTTTATTACATTCATGAAGGATTTGAAAATATGGCAAAATATGAAGAGCAGCATGAGATGTAATGGTGACACAAATCTTTCACATGGTAGTTCACATGGTCTCAGATGGTCTTTTTCTCATATATTAATAGTTGATTGAAAACAGGCTAGTTCTTAGGAAAGCATTTGGCTGAAATTGATTAATTGACTAGGTGATTTCTTATTTCTGAAAGAAGGGCATGGTAGATCATACAGCAGGATGAATTCTTTGATGGTGATATGAACATTGGCACAAATATTCTACTGCAGACTTCAGATGAGCAGCAGTTTACAAACTCCATTGGAATTCCAAATTCATGATTTCCAGAGTTGCAAAGAGGAAGCAGACCCAAGTTTTCTAGTTACTGGTTTGCATAACGTGAACTTCTAGCAAGTATAACTTCTTAATAATAATCTTGATGACTCTTTCCAGAAGAACAATAGTAAAAATAACAAATAAAAAAGAGATTAATCTTTAACATTTTCCAAGATATTTATATGACTTTAAACAAAAGACATCTAGATTAATTTTAATTAAATTATATTTTTGCCAATAACAATTTTGATCAATTTAATGACAATTTAATATTGTATCAATCTATTAATTAATCAAGTTTTCCAAGTTCCAAATGGCTTTTGTCTACAATATTTCTGGCCGGAATTAAACATATATTACATCTTTTACTGCAAGGTAAAATATTGAAAATATTCTTGTAAATAGAAAATACAATGAAATTATTTTTGCTTAAATAAGATTTCAGTACCAATTATAAATGTACTTATGTTCTATAATTAAGCTGCCTTTACTAATTAAAATAGTCGGAATTTAATTAGTCAAAAATTAAATTAATTTTATTTTAGAATTTTATAGAATTGGATATACAATTGGAATGTTAATTATTTATTTAATCTCATCTCTCTTTCTGACCTCCCCCCCACCACTACACACAATATATGTGAATTTAATAAATTTTTATGAATAAAATGTTTTTAATAATTTTTTAATAAATAAATTTCTCATAAATAAAAATTATTTAATTATAAATTGAAAATCACCAGTTAAAAATTGTTTATTTATAAGTTGGCATGAAACATATATGTGTGCAATATATAGCTTCAATGCCAATATGATTATCTTAACTTATGAAAACCAAAAAAATTATTCATAAGTAGGTTTGCTAAAATTGTCTATAGAAAAATTATAATCAGAGCAATAAAGATTAACTGGAGTTGAAGTAAATTGTACCATTCATGGGTGGATTTTAATATTCAGATTTAGGCCTTTATTTTACACACTGTGTAAGTTAATCAAACTATGTAAAAAAAGAATCTTCCTTTCATATATGAGTTTAGATATTTCCTGATTAACTGGCCTACTATTTATTGTGATTTTCACTGCACGTGGAATCAAATTTATATTTATTTAAAAGGGGTGCCAGGGTTATAAACCCACTGACATCCATTGCATCACATACCATAAATTAAATAGCCTATAACTAAAAAAATTGGAAATTATGTTTTCTTGTAAATTAATGTTATAGAAATTTCTCCAGCATTCATAGATTAAAACAAACATGTTGTTATAGATAATTATCCATTTGTAAAAAATAATATTTTAGGATAATAAAATCTAGCAAATTTAAAATTAATAATACATAATGAAAAGTTGATATTAAAGATAAATATTTTATTACAACAAATTAAAATATTTAAATGATAAATTGTAAATTACTAACAAATTAGAAGGACATATACATGCTCAAGCAGATAATAACATAAATAATTATTAATTCAAAGAGTTCATATTTCAATTCTCTTCTTAATTTCTTCTAGAAATTAATCTGTGGATAAAAATGTCTATTTATAATAAATCAGAAAATGTCTCTATCGGTATTTAAAGCTTCGTACTTAAGGTTTATAGTTTGCAAACATTTTTAATTAGTCACAAATCAGTATATGAATTTCTTAGTTTACTAGTAAGTTTGTGTAGACAGAGATTCTTGTAGCATACATGTGTTTCCTTGGGATCCTGAGCATATTGGAAATTAACTGATTTCTTTTGTTGACATTTTCACAAATGCCCACAAATGCTCTAATTTCCCTTCTGCACAAAGAATTAGTTCAACATAAAGTGGTCCTGAATACTTTGCAATCCAGGACCAGCTAAAAGAAAAATAGACAAGACCCTGATTGAAGCTATTTTCTTCATTTTACAGTCTCAACCAGTTTTCAGATTTTTGTGGATATATCCTTATCTTTTGTTTTATCATAAAACAAGTTTTATAATCTTGTACAATTATTATTATTTTTTAGTTACAAAGTTTCTTTTTTAGATTATTTTGCCCATTTTTAATTAGTGTTCTGATCGAAATCATTTATGTTCATAATTTTTTTTAAAAAAAAATCTGGATTAGTAATTACATGTGCCTACATTCTTTCCAATCCTAACTTTTATTTTTAATTAAATTAACCAGATAATATCAACACAAAAATAACTTTCATTGTATATTATTTAAAAATAAATCATACCAACTAAAAAAAAGAAAACTAAATTGCGTCTTTTGAACGATCTTTAAATATTACTTCTTTTTTCCTTTTTTTAAATATTACAAATGCCAATATAGCTGGACCATATATATATATAGATAGTACAAATCATACAAATGAATTTTGCAATAAATGTTGCATTTTTTGGTTGATATGCTTTGTGACATGTATAATTATTTTTTCTTTGATGTTTTTGGTGTTTCATTCACTTTAATGTATCAATCATTTGAATTTGCATTTGTAGAATATGAAAAAGTATATAAGCATTTTTGTAGTGATTGAGGTTGTGAACCAAAAAAATATAAATACAGGATATAATTATATTCTGAAGAATATTTATAAAATGCAACAGCAACGATGAGTTTATAAATTAACATTGAGACAATTAACATGGAAAAGAGTATACAATAGATGATTCCATAGTTCTAAAACTTTTATAGTAATTTTATGAAAAGCATTTTGTACATTAAAACAGAAAACTAAGGGAACAAAAAATGTAAGTCATTTAGATTTTGCAAAATGTGCTTTACAAGTTCAGAAAATATTGCAAAAGTTATCAAATGAAAGTAAGATTGTAGAACTAAAATTTACAAAGGAATGATAAGACATTTATTTTATATAGCACTCTCATTTTCAAACACTTAAGATTTTCCCATACATATACGTTTGGGTCGAAAAGATAGATGGATTCATTCTATCTTTTCCCAAAGACTTTATCTTGTGTTTGAAAAAGTGGGAGTATTCATTTATATAGTGACAACTACAAAGCGCATGTGCATTAGCTTATTGGCTTATAAGGAATGATAGTAATAAATTAGAAAAAGTTAATAAATATTTTAATTCTGTTATTAAATATGCAGATGAAAAGAAAATGGTTGAAATTAATAACAAAAGTAAATTAATATTACAATAAAATATGCCTATATAATTGAAAAAGTTTTTAATAAATGAGTTATCATTACTTACCTATAAATCGGATAATTGAAAGTTAATTGAAGAGCAAGATAAATATATTATAGAACACAGTAAAATATGAAGTGAGCAAAAAAAAATTAAAGGTATGGTAAAAATGTATAGATATATAATAGTTATCATCATTAAAATAAGTGAGAGATTAAAATTGAACAGGGCTGGATATATTTTTCGAGGAAATAATAATTGATTAAATATTGAAATATATAAATGGGTTTCCAAGAGTTTGTAAAATACTTTAAAAAAATAAAATATATAAGATGGATGGCTAACATAAGGAAGTTTTCTAAAGTGATCAACAGAAGATATATATATCTCAGAGATATTGGATCCAGCACAGTTGGTAAAGTATCCCATTTGAGATCAAAAGATTCCAGGATAGATTCCAGTGCTTACAGTTCTGGCACTAAAACTTTTTATGAATTCCAGAGCAATAAAGCAATTATCTTTTTTTAGAAAGAAATTGGATTAAATTAGAAGAGATCTAACCTTGCACTAAATTATCAACAATTAAACATAATAAAAGAAGATGACAGACGATTAAAACACGCAGGTTATGGTAAAATAGACTGATTTTATATTGGCAAGTATATTAAAAAGCTTGGAATAATGTCATTTTACCTATTTAAAATTGGGTTAAATATGTAATAAAGGAAGCCAAATTAGAAAAAGGCAATTATGATCCAAGGTTAATAAAAATAGCCAACTTTATAACCGAGGAATGAGAAGATTTCAAACCTCTTATTGTAAAATTAAAAAATAAAAACAACAAAACGAGGAGTTAGAAATGTGGCCTACTGAATCACTCATTAATATCGAGTCGAATAGTTAAGATAGTAGCAGCTGAAAAATGCCGAGCGGATCAAAATATAAGTACTTGAAAGAACAATTAAATAAGAAGTGATCGCGATGTTAATAAAGACATTTGACAAGTTCACATACCTCATAACAAACATACAAGTTAATCATTTATTTTCTTAGAAAGGTGTATAACAATTGCAAGAGTTGTTGGCAGTAGAATATGATAACTATCTTTGAGATGAATATTTAAAAAAATCGAACAAATGATGTCATTACGATGAATGGTTATTTTTATAACTAAAGAAAACGCTTTTTTTTCACAACATTTTCAAAATTTTTATATAATAGTTGGTGAATTATGCACACATATATTAATTAGCAATCCAAGACCATACACACATATATATGTAGAAATACTTTTTATATAATACCAAAACATGTAATATAAGTAATCACAGATTTGGCTTTTTTCTAGATGAAAGTCATTCACCTATTCAAATCAGTAAACGATAATATTTATCACGGTTTTTAAAATCTATATATACACACAAACATACATATATGATTGTTTGGAAATTAAAATTGTTTCAGTTCAAAATTAATTTGATAATGGTTGTTTGGTTCAGCCAAAAAGAAAAATGAAATCGTAGCAATTTGTTTTATTCTAGACTTAATTCTTAAAAAAATATATTACTTTTTCCATACGAAGTTCGACATTTATTGTAAAGCGATGGCTTTGATGTATATACGTATCTGCGCGTGTGGTCATTAGAGAATTTACAATTGCTGACATTTAAAAAGGATTTCCCGCTTAAGTTTTAATTTTCTAACGTCAACAATAAGAACAAATTGCTCTTAAAATAAAGTCAATAAAAAAGAAAACAAATCGATAGTTAGAACTCTTAACAGTACGAAAGTGTTTATAATGAAAGATTGCAAAAGGTGGTTTAGTCAAAAGTAGAAGTAGTATCATTTAATGAGGTTTTTGTAATTTTAACTTTTACGTTTAGACACAAACATTGTCAAGACTAAAATTGATGATTTATTTTTTTGCAGTAAATAATTATTAGATACATAAAAATAAAGATTTAATTTCAATAATTATCACTTATGATGATTCAATTATCGCTAGAATACATATTTCATTAACTAGAATGTTCAGTGCAACTTCTTTTTATCAACAAAATATTCCATTCAAGTTTCTCCTTTCAGGGTATTAGTTTTGCCATCAGTAAGGCCCATTTGAAATGTTACTGATGCATGAATGCATATTTACAAATTTCATCATGATAGCTTTTTTAAAAAAAATAGACTTGCTACAAAGGGAACAATCACACAATGGTAATTTTTAAAAAAAAACAAAAAACATTTCAATTATTCTAAATTCAAACGCAACTCCTTCGCAATTTCACATTGTATATATTAAGTGTGAAAAATATTATCATTTAACTAATTAGGCCATTGATTGATTCTATAATAACTAAGTTTTGAGTAAGTGCAATAAATAATTCTATTTTAAATCGGCTCAATAGGTGATTAGTTAATGCTGGTGATTATCAACTTAAGAATGTTAATTAATTCAAGCGGGTTTAGCATGAAATACGTATATCGATGGTAATTTATTTGTTCGACATGTGTGTGATTAAGTGTGTCAACAGTATGAGATAATATGGATAGTTGAGCATCGTGTGAAAGTCTGAGTTCATATCCCTATATATTACTTATTGGAGTGCAGACATGAAAAAAAACCTCTACTGTAGAAAAAATTCATATATTCAAGTCTTTTGGTAACTTTTTATGTAGAAAAGTGGATTTGCATATTCAGATTCCACATACTTTATAATATTTTGCTACATTTTGATGTTAAAAAATTATAATATTCTATCACACTTCCATATTAATATAATAACTCTATATGATGAAAAGTATTGTCTAAATGTCAATGCAAGAATTCATCTTTGATATAGACTTCCTTTAAGATATTTGTACTAAACAGGAGTACAGTTTACCTGGGAGAGACATTCTATTGGTATTATACATACTGACTTTAAAATTATCATTGACAGAAGAATTCATGCCAATTTTTTAGTACATGTGAAGAATAGTACATTTCACCATTTTATTATATGATGTAGCAGTTCAGGTTTTTCACCAGAAGAGGGAAAATGCATCTGATTACAGTCAATCCTAGAGTCTTTGAGTAGGATGTCATGAATAATGCAATGAAGTAACTAACCAATGATCAAATCCACATCCAATGGGATAGACCTTAGTTTAATAATTAAATCTAGATATGATTTAGGCTAGTTCATCCATACCTCACCCCAGTTGCAGATTCTATTATGTTTCAGTATTTGAATCCAGAGAGAATGTTGCCATCAGCTTTCTTCAAGGGTAAATTTACTTTATGTAGCAACTAAGTTTTCATTGACTTAAGATACATCAAACCCTATTGTTGCATTATATATTATAATAAGATGTGTGTTTGCATATATATATATATATATACTTAGTTAAGTAAATTGATAAGATGTGTGTTTGCATATATATATATATATATACTTAGTTAAGTAAATTGATGAGTGAGTGTATGAATGAGTTTGATAAAGTAAAGAATAATTTGATTTAAAACACAGTAACAAATTTTATTAATAACAGAAAAAAATTGAAATTCTATTCACATAGCAAAAGATATGCTTATACATGTTCCATATGCATCTCTACCATTTCAATAACTAAATTATTCATTATACCAACCCATGCCCCTGGAAGATATGCATTAAGACACTTTCTATTACAAAGTCAATAAGATTAGCTAAAATACAAAGATTTAATAAAATGAAAAATAATATAATGATCTTGGAGCTAACTAGCTATTTACAAGTTTATATTTCAATATATCCAATAGCTTCATGATCCAATTTCTGCTGGAGAGGTCTTCTTTGGCACCCTCCCCCCCCATGTACAAGTTTCTAATGTTGATAGAAAAGAGACATTTACACTAGAGCATTAGTCATTTCATACTGAATAAACTAAACTTAAGAATTATTAGTTAAACATAACAAAATAAACAAATAACTTAAACTGTTCTGACCCAGTGAGTGTAAATTAATATGGAAGGAGCATCAAAAATTCTTATCTCCAATCATATTGTACGATGATGTTGATGACTAAATGTCAAATTACTATGGAGGAAATTAGCCTAAATTTTATTTAGAAAAAAAAAATTTCCTGCATAATAAACCTTCCCCCATTCCACAGTGCTTCTTATGAAATGAATTCTCCTGATTGCAAACTCACTCAAACTTACAAATATGAGAATAATAAATGTAGAATTTTACAAATGTATAAAGTAAAAAATAATAATATGATAATTTTGTTCAAATCTTCCTGATTAGAGTCTAATTTAAACATTAATGACTTTGATGGATACAGTTCATTCTGATAACTCCTCTGTCATTCTCCAGATTTTCTGGTAATGCTTGGACAAGAAGGTTGTTTCAATTTTGGACATCATCTTCTCTTTCAGGCTCCACTCAGACACTTCAGATTAGGTATTAGGGATTTTTCAAGGTATTATTTATATGAGTGAGTTGCATCATGCTTCATGGCATTTATGACAGCATCTTGGTCATGTGGACACTTATCTAGCCAGTATACATTGCTTGGTAATTAAAAAAAAATTTTTTTTCCTTCAGCTTATAAATGGTATTGGGTAAATTTATGCAGAGGAAAGTTTTATTTCATCATTTATCAGTATGTGCTGGCTATATAATGTTCCTTTTCTTCTTGTTCAATTGCATGGTCTTCTGTTTTTGATTATTGCTATAAAATTATTTTAATTCTTTTACAACACTACTAAAGTTCATTGATTCTTGCCTTTTTAAATGTTGATGACAATTTGCCTTTATTTTCAGCAATGTAAAACCTTATACAGAATAGATATCTTCAAACACATCATCCATTTTATTCTTTGTTTTAAGGTTTGATATTAAGCTATTTGCTGCTTGTGGTTGTTATATCACTTGATGTAATATGAAAGGGAATGGAAATGAATGGGGTTTGTATTTATACTGGGACTTAACATCTGTTGTCCAGAAAGCTAGCATTTTCAATTTTTTTTCTATCACTATAGGTGCCTATTGTTGCACGAATTAATAGTTGTTGTTGATGTTACATAAAAAAAATATGTAGTAAAATTCTATTCTCATTTTCAAACACTTGGTTGCTTAGATATTAATTTAACCTCAGGTCATCACCACATCAACTAAACTGTCTGATATCATGATGTCTACACATTAACAAACAAGACATTATATATATATATATATATATATATATATATATATATATATATATATATATATATATATATATATATATATATATATATATATATATATTGTAACCTAGTGTTATTGACACTTGGTTTACTTGGCATTATTTCTGCAGGAAAACAATGCTATTCTTTAAAGAAATAAAAAGATAAAATAACAATAGTAATAATTGATTAATAAAGTATGCTATTCACTCACTTTGGCATGTTTTGGGTGAATAACTAATAGATTTAGTAATGCAATATCATTTTTAAAAAGAACATGAATAATTTAATTAAGATATTAATAATTAAAGCAAATTAATATAGTATAAAAACAAATATCATAAACAGTAATTGATTTTGGATGGGTAGAGGGGAAGAAGAGATGAATGTCTTATCATAGAGAACAATAACTTCTGGTAATTCCATTTGTAGAAAATGAGTTATAAATTACTGATAATTATCATTAATTAAATGTATTTATTATTTTTTTTTATTGTCAAATCACTTTGTAATCTATTTAAATAATACTAAAACTATATGATTGTAATAGGTTTTTCCTTTCTTTTGTTTATGTTATAATCAAATGATTATTTTTCTGGAAGAGGTCGCTAAAGTCAAGATCATTTTGACTTTGAAAAAATATAGTCTGCTTTTAGTTTTCAAGGAAGGAACAGTGCTGAAATTTGGTAACTCAATTTTTCATTTTATTTTGCAGAAATAAATGTAATCAAAGTAAAATTTTAATAATATAATGCGTGGCTAAAATTTTTTGATAAGACGTCCTGATTTTCTGTGCCATCTACCTATTTAAAGACCTTTTATACTTAAAAATTTATTGTCTCGCGCTAAAGTTCAAAAATGACAGAATTAACTAAGGGAATCACGAAAAGTGTTATTATGTCTAAATTAAGGAAGATAAATGATTTCCAAATGAGAAATAATTATTTAGTAACTTTGTATCACTTGTTAATATTTTCTTGGTATAGAAAAAAAAAATAATAAGTGAAAGAAATATTTTGAAACCAAGGAAAATCAACTAGAAACATTTTCGCGCTCTTTCTCAATATTGTCTGCCTTTACAAGTAATGTAGTTACATACGTTAAAATATGTTTTATTCACCAAGAATTGTCTGGAAATAATAATAATGATAAATAAGATTAAATTATGCACCTGTATATTTTTTTTGAAAAAAAAATATAAACTTTCTCAGAGTAAATATAGGAAGAGTTATATAGGGGCATTCTTACGGAGAAGTTACCGTTAAAAAATTTATAATTCCTAAAGTATGAACAAAACCAAATATCTTAGTGACTTAATGATAAAAATAAATGATATATTATATTACACATCAGTTGGAGTTATTAAAACTTCCTATACATGTAAATCAGCTGCAGTTATTATCAGAATAATCTCTCGGAAAAATTGCGCATTTCCGTCCATAAGTAAGCTAGCTAATATGAATTGTACGTATCGTCAATAATAAAAAAAAAAAAAAGAATTGTGTAT
The DNA here is from genome assembly GCA_028023455.1 of Epiperipatus broadwayi. Classification (NCBI taxonomy): domain Eukaryota; kingdom Metazoa; phylum Onychophora; class Udeonychophora; order Euonychophora; family Peripatidae; genus Epiperipatus; species Epiperipatus broadwayi. Next base: position 994,593 of record JAQFVV010006438.1, on the reverse strand, counting down.
GTTTATCGTCTATCGTCAACTGTTCGTTATGTTAGAATATGTATATTTTATTTTCTATGGATCCCAAAATTGTAGCAGTTTAATTCAAGTAAGAATTAATCTTCAATTCTGCTATATTTTTCTTTACCTAATTTATTAAACGCACAAAATAAGAGAAAACTTTTATTTAAAGGAAATAATACCATGCGTTTATTGTTTTTAAACTTGCTTCGTGAAATACGACTGGATAAAGCTCTTCAATTGCTCAACAGAAAAACATTTTCTAATGAGAGAGTATGCACTTGTTAATTAATGATTGTTTAAAACTAAGTTATAAATGATATGTATTTTTTTTGTTATATCACATAGGTTAAAGTCTGTATGGTCAAGTGATATTTAATAGCCTTGTAATGACAAAGGTATGTTTTAATATAATTATTATAGGTTAAGTTGATATTTAACACGAAAGAAAAAAATCTATAAAATATGTTTTAATTATTACATACAATTGTAGGTAGAAATTTTTGTATGTTAGATACGTAAAAGAAAAATATTTAGATATTTAAGGGGTAAAATAAATATTGAAAATTATCAGAAGTAACTAAAAAAAAAAAAATGCTATAACAAAATATTTCTTGTTAAAGTTTTGAAACGAATTTATACTGTATTAATTGAGGAATTTATTCCTAATTATTCTTAAATAACACATCCACTTTATTTAGTTTAAGATAGTATGCTACCAACTATTTTTGAATGTTCCTTTATTAAAATTAAAATTATTATACTTTTATTCTATGATGTCCATTGATTTCAGATGTTGATCAAAGTATACACGGTAACATAAGTTTATTATAATCAGTGTATTTACTTATCCTGCCCAGATATAGCATTGGTATATGCTTAATATTCGCATAGGTAATAATTATAATGTATTTATTTTGTGGGATGAAAAATGATCTCCCCAAAAGCTTTGTTTTCCATGAGAGGAAGATTTTAAATATAATGTTCGGGTATGTTTATAGCCCAAGTGATCGATTCTCATAGATAGGACGATCAAGAATTTATCTAGCATTTAGTATGCTTCATTCGTTTAAATCCCAGGAGAGGATTGTATTTGGTGTGTGTTCGTTGTATGCCCAAGTAAGAGGCAAGAAACCACCAAAATATTTTAATGTAGTAGATTACTTTACAGACCTTCGTGGTTATTCCATATTCCTCATGTGAAAATAAAGATAGCTCCACCATGGAAGGTGTTGATTATTGTGCTTAATTTTGAAAGTTCGGGCAAGATAAAGGTTATATTGGAGGTGTTAGTTCCTCAAGATCCACTTTAGTATAAATAGTGCGTTAGTAACTAAGATCAATATCTGTATTGTGCTGCTAAATATTGCTAGTATTTGACAAGTAAATCAATGGAGAAAGTAATTAAAATTGCGTAATTTAAAACGCTTATTTACTGAAGGAATATTCAAATGCAATATTTAATTCTGGTTAGTAATTAAATAATACTCATATTTAAAATTATACGTATGAATAAAATTTGTATCATAACTTAAGTTAGCATTAAGTTAAATGTAAGATGGTAAGTGTAACTTCTGATAACTGGCCTATAATTAGAATAGGTTATCCCATTAAAGACCATAAATAAAGTAAATGTATTAGAAATAAATTTAATATTTTGCGTATTGCATATGATGGGATTAATCATTTAAAAAACAAAAAAACAAAAATAGTTAGTCAATAATTTTGAATAAAAGCTTCTACAAGGTTACCAAAATTTAATAAACAATGTATTGGTAATGAAATGTACTTTTAGTTAATCAATCCATATGATTGCATACAGGAGAAGTAGTAACCTCTAGTCCATAACCAAAAGAGTATACAGATTAATGTCAGTTATATTTTATATTTTTGTATTACTATGGGATTATTGAATAAATGTTCATATATTTTTTTTGTGATAATAATAAATTATAGTCTTGTTAAAATTTGTTGTAGATTCATTTTTTTGTTTTTATATGCTAAATATAAGTGTTTGCACAATATTTGCAAAACCTTTTCTTGAGTCCGAAATCATTCCAAATTCTTAAAAACTTAATATACCAGATAAATAAAGTTAAGCAGATCGGAATATGTCATTATATTTTAGTTTAATGATAATTATTTATGGAGTTGAAAACTTAAGACTAAACATTCACCTTTGTGTAAAAAAAAAATGAATTTATTCCCAAACCATTAACTTTGGTTGCACATTATTCCATTCCCATTTAGTTAAATTGTCTAAGTAATAAATCTTAGTTATATTATTGTGTTGTCATGGATGATGGAAGGACACAAAAAGCACCCTTGTCTTTTTATTATTCTGACTGAGATTCTGAAAAAAAAAAGGCTGTGTTATTCAAAATTATACGTCATTATTGAATAGAATTATCATCTCTTTAAATAATATAGCAGTTGATATGAGAGATGAAGACACATTGAATTTAAGTAAAATAAATGTTTCCTATAGCCGACCAGAATGCCAGTCATATGCGACAACACAATACTGCCGAGCATTTCCTTACATGAAACAAAGAACCCTGAGATTAATATTATTATAATTATTCTTTAAATTAATAAGTGATCAATTATTGTTGTTATTACAATCGTGGCATGGCTTAAGAGAATTGAATGTACAATTGTATTATATGAAAGGTATTTTAGATCATATTGGAAAATTAATGGATATGTTGCTTTATTTTGGTTGCCTTAATTTCCAACCTGAAAAATTAGTGCAAACTAAACTAATTAAAGAATTACAGAATTATCAGAGCTTATTATTTTTTATTGGGTTAGAATATATATATATGAAAAAAAAAACACAAGTTAAAAAACTTGCTAACGTTTGTATTTATGATAACAGATGGCGTTCTACCAAAAACATCGTCAAGCATAGTTTTCTGTTTACATAAACATCAGAGCGAGTATTCATTATCTCTAACTTTAATTCCACTTTCAAATCATGATTTCAAGCTGTTTGCTATCATCAGTGAAAGACAGGAATAAGAAACTAGATCTAAACACAAACTCTGAGCATTTATGAAACAGTTTCTATTCAGCTTGCAAGCATGAATCTTTTAGACATGTTAGTGTCTTCAAACTCAGCATAGCAAGCCAGATAGATACATGGGTCTGAGTTTGAAGACATTAACGTGTCTAAAAGATTCACGCTTGCAAGCTGAATAGAAACTGTTTCATAAATGCTCAGAGTTTGTGTTTAGATCTAGTTTCTTATTCCTGTCTTTCACTGATGATAGCAAATAGCTTGAAATCATGATCTGAAAGTGGAATTAAAGTTAGAGATAGTGAATACTCGCTCTGACGTTTATGTAAACAGAAAACTACGCTTGACGGTGTTTTTGATAGAACGCCATCTGTTATCATAAATACAAGCATTAGCAAGTTTTTTAACTTGTGTTTTTTTTGTTTTTCATAAATGTACTTTTGAGGTCTTTCTTGCAATGATGTATATTGCAGAGGCTTCTACTATGTGGTGATGTTGAACTGAGATCAGACCCATGTAGCTATCTGGCTTGCTATGCTGAGTTTGAAGACATTAATGTGTCTAAAAGATTCATGCTTGCAAGCTGAATAGAAACTGTTTCATAAATGCTCAGAGTTTGTGTTTAGATCTAGTTTCTTTTTCCTGTCTTTCACTGCCAATAGCAAATAGCTTGAAATCATGATCTGAAAGTGGAATTAAAGTTAGAGATAGTGAATACTCACTCTGACGTTTATGTAAACAGAAAACTACGCTTGACGGTGTTTTTGGTACAACGCCATCTGTTATCATATATATATATCATAAACAAAACAAGTTATAAATTTCATACCTTACTTTTAGTTTGCATTTTATGATCACTAGATAGAGCTTTACCAATAGCTCCTAACAAGCAAGCCAAGAGAGATAGAATTCAATATCTCTTTCATTGTCCACTACCTCCAGACCATTGTTTCAAGCTAGTTGGCTCATGTCAGTGAAGAGTTTGAAGACAGCAGTGAGAAATATTGATTACTATCTTTACTGTGAATGTTTAGGTGGTTACTGGTTGGTATCTAATTATATATATATATATATATATATATATATATATATATATATATATATATATATATATATATATATATATATATATATATATATATATATAAGGTTTCTAAGATTAACCTTTTATTTTCCATTATAAAGGAGCATTTATTTCATTACAACATTATTTTGGTCTGGTACTTATTAAAACAAACTTCAAGTGTGTGTATTTATATGTATGTTTCCATATAAAAATATGTATTTAGCCAATTATTTCAGCTTGTCTTTTTTATGAGTTTAGTCTACTACTGTGGACATTTTTCACATGGAAAGTATACTACCTTTACTATATATATATATATATATATATATATATATATATATATATATATATATATATATATATATATATATATCTTTGAAAAACAATACAATAATTAATACAGTAAATAATATTTTAAAAACAAATATCTACTATAATAAATGTCAATTCAATATTTGGATATTAAAGTTACTCATAATAAAAATAAATTAAATTATTGTATGGTAATAAAAGATATTGAAAAAAGAGGATATATACCTTGGGACTCAAATGTGCCAATAGTACATAAATTATTTGGTTTAAAATCATTTTTATTTAGGAATAATAGGTTACTTAAATATAAATCAGATAAAATAAGTAATATAAATGTATTTACTATGGATTTATTAAATATCGGATATAATCATAAATTAATTTATAATGTTGTTAGTGAATTTAATAACAATTGTAATATGTTAAGTGCTATAGATATTGATAAAATGAAATATTCTTTGATATCAGTACCATTTATTTGTAATGGACAAGTGAAATTTATAAGGCAATTATATAAAAATATATGTAGAGTCACATTTTATTCTACTCCTAATTTAAATAGATTGATAAATAATTAAAAAAATAGATGTAATATTTTAAATCAAAGTTGTGAAATATGTAAATGGTGGTGTGTTTGTGGAAAAGCATATATAGGTGAATCTTGATGTACATTGGAGAAAAGGTCAAAGGAGCATTTATTGGTATATAAACGAGTGCAAAAATCAAGACAAGAGAGTGTTAGAAATGATGACATATCACCTTCAGTTTTCTTTGGTCAAAATATTACATGTATATATGGTTTTGATTTTGATTTTAATAAAATTAAGATTTTATGTATTGAAAGAAATAATAATAAACGTAAAATTAATGAAGCTATGCTAATAAGAAACGTAAAGCAGCATTTGATAAATAGACAAGCTGCTAATATAAAAATTAATGAATTGTGGGAAAATTGATGTATGACTTAATTGTTTTCATATTTAAAATAGTTTTTTGTAACTGAATTTGAATATAGTTGATAATGACTACTTAAATAGTCGAAAGTAGTTCTATTAAATTATAGTAGATATTTGTTTTTAAAATATTATTTACTGTATTAATTATTGTATTGTTTTTCAAAGAATTATATATATTTGTTTATAATTGGAATACAGGCATTGATTACTAATATATATATATATATATATATATGTGTGTGTGTGTGTGTGTATAACCATTAGAAACCAGTAAACATGTAGACAATTGTGATATAGATAGCAATCAATAAATTCAAACTGTTGTCGAGGCAACCTTTTTCTTTTTCTTCTTCTTCTTATTATTATTATATATGTTTCAATGAGAAGCTTTATTTATCTTAGAAAATTATAAGGGTTTTACATAGCTTGGATTGCTGTGTTTACTTGGGCAATTCGCCGTTGTAGGCTTACATATATATGAAAGTTGCTTTACTCAGTGACACATAAATTTCTCAATATTGTGGATTAGTTACAAGGGTTTTACATAGCTTGGATTGCTGTGGTATGCATGAACAATCTGTAGTTGTAAGTGCATGTATGTAAAAGTTGATTTACATGAGATTACAGAAATTTTTACATACTGTGGATTAGTAACAAGGATTTTACATAGCATGGATTGTTTTGATTACATGAGCAATCTGTAATTGTAGATTTACATATGTAAAATTGGTTTATCCAGAACTGAATTTTTTTTTTACAAGCAGTGGATTAGTTACAAAAAGTTTACATAGCTGGATTGCTGTGATTACATTGGCAATCTGTAGTTGTAGGTTTACATATGTAAAAGTTGATTTATTAATTTACACAAGATTACATGAATTTTACATGATCTGGATTGCTGTATTTACACATACAAACAAGGTTTAGTTTTATAGGTGATTGGATTACCTGGGTAACATATGTAAGGAATTAGTGATTTTCATAGATTGTGGCAATGGTTTGTGAGGTCTATAGACACTGATATTAAGTCAATGCCAGTTATTTTTGACCCTTTAGGGTACAGATTTTTTTTTGGGTGATCAGATTTTTTCTTGGTTTCATTGGGCATATGTTGTTATGGGTAGGAGGCATGGTGGGATTTGTTTTCATAAATAAATTTGTTTTCATAATTGGGGAGGAGCTTTTATTAAGTATACTGTACTTGTTTTCTGGTGCATTTGAATAGATGAGTATTTCAGAGGGGGATAAGATACAGCTATGTTAGAATTAGTTGCAATTGTTGAATTGGATAGGTTAGTCAGACTCTGAATCTAGCTGTGTTAGAAATGGAAACTGGGAAAGGCTTTTATGAGAGTTAAATATGAGATCCGAGATAGAAGGTCCAGATTTCCAGAGGAGGATGGTAGTATAGCTGTGTTACAATTGTTTGCAATTGATAAGTTGGAATTTGTGATAGGGTGATAAAACTCTGGATCTGGTTGTCTTAGAGGTGAGGCTGATGTAGTTTAAGTGTGAGATTTATAGATGGAGGGTTCAAACATTGGGAGATATGGTGAAAGCTGGGTAGGTCATAGACTTGGCATTGGAAATCTCATGTTTTTTCAAATTATCATTAGTAACTTGATTTAAATTGAAAATGTGAATGAAAAATATAACAACAATAGGAAATAAATTATCAGTTGATTGGAAATTGAAAAAAGTATATAAGGTTAATTATGTTGTTTTTTTAAACTTGTTATCCTAAGATTTTGAGTACTTTATGTGCATAAAAAACAGAGCTTGTTAACTTGGTTGTGAGCAAGTGAATTGATTGCTGGGATATTTGAGATCAAAGTTTTATTACTAAACAAATATCAAAGTTTACTACAATAACATTAAAAATAAGAAGCATATGCTTGACTGATCTTTGGACTTTAAAGCATTGCACTGGTATTATAAGCTGACAGACACTGGTTATCTGATGGGTTTTTTAAAATTATCATTAAGTAACTAGATTTTAATTAAAAATTTGAATAAAAAAATTTAACACAAAATTATAAGTTATCAACTGATTGGAAATTAAAAAAGGTATGTGAATGTAATTTTTTTTCTGTTAACCCAAGATTTTGAATACATTTTAAATATAAAAAAAAACATAGCTTGTTAACTTGTTTGTGAGCAAGTGAACTGCTTTCTGGGAACTTAAAACTGAATTTTCTTTTTCTTTTTTCCAAACAAAAATCGGAAAATACTACAATAAAATTAAAAATAAGATTATGTTTGTGTGAACATTGAACTTTGAACTTTTGAACTGGTAATATTGGCATCAGGCTTTTCTGCTCATGTGATGAGTTTGGTTGCCATATTAATTTCTAAATTATCATTGGTTTACTTGATTTTAATTGAAATTTTGAGTAAAAAATGTAATACAAAATTATTAATTAATTATCAACTATTTGGAAATTTAAAAAAAAATATCAGGATCAGGTTTTTATCTAAAGTACTTTTGTAGCATGAAAAATAAAAGTTTGTTAATATGGTTATAGACAAATGGATGGTCTTTTGCTCTGCTGAATCTTCTTCTACTACTACTACTACTACTACTGCTACTACTACTACTACTACTACTACTACTATTACTACTACTACTACTACTACTACTACTACTACTACTACTACTACTACTATTACTATTATTATTATTATTATTCAAAGCAAAACTTTATTGAGTCTAAAATGTTACAGAGTCACATCTAGTAATATATTGATTTGTCACAAATGAAAAACAAATTACAACTTTCAGTATATAAGTCTTTATCTTTTCTGCATCCTTTTTTTTTCTTCTTGTTTTTAAATTTGGTCTTCTATTTAGTTTAGTTTGTGCTTGCATCTTTTTGAAGTTGGAAAAAATGCTGATGTTGAAAATGTCATCATCTATCTTATTGGCCTTTATATTTCATAGACTGGATCTTTGTTTCAAGTGTGACCATGTGGCTGCAAACACATCTGGTTGAGCTAGGATGCTGTCTCTTTTTCTGAACAGTTCTAGTTTTATTGAATATGTTGCTGGATGGTGTCGAGGGTTATTGGCAAGTGCAAAAGTGCATCTGGTACACCAGTAGGCATAAAGGCTGTATGTTGCTGCACGAATAGCAGGGCTGTTGCCTTTTTTAAATGTATTTATTATTTCATCAATTGAAATGATAGCCTTTCTGTATGTGGTAAACAATGTGCGACGTATTGTTTCTAGGGCACTGCAAGAATGAAGAAAATGATCTTGTGTCTCTTCTTCTCTATGACATAGCCCACACATGGGGTCTATATTTGTATAGAATCTACAAAATCTAAGAAAATGGGTTGTGGGTAGAGCATTGAGATTAAGCTTAAGTAGAAAATCAAATAATTTTGGTTCTAATGACCATTTTCTGAACTGTTGCAGTAGTTGCCTGTTGTCTATTCCAAGAACTGTTGGATGTAGATTAGGTGTCTGGTTTGGATATAGTATATTATAAATGTCCCAGTATGTATACTTGTTGTCATTATTGAGTGATATTTTGTTGTATATTGGCTTGAGTTCTTCAATCAGTGTGGATAGATATCCATATGAAGGGGGTGGTCTGTCTGTGGGTATTATACTGATTACACACTCCAAGTCTGGAAATCTTTTTATGGTTGCTGTTATTAGATTTACTGATTTCTGTGTGTAAAAAACATTGATTGTATGGAGTCCAAGTCCATTGCTATGTGGTGGTCTGCTCAGATTTTTTAAAGAGATTGCCACTGTCTTTCTCTTCCATATTAGTTTGTTACAGATTGACGAGATTTTAGATATGAATGTTTTTGCAAATTTGATTATAGGTGTATAGTATGTAATTTTTGTAGTTATAAGTTGATTAAATAGTGCTACCTTTGCATATATTGACAGGTATGACTTTTCAAGTGAGGCTGTGATTTTTTCAGCATCTTTTTTTAATTTATTTTGAATTTTTTGCCTCATTCCATTGGTTCCATGGTAGAATGGGAAACCAAGGAAAGCAGATGGTTTACCATTAAACATCTCTGTACAGTGCTTGCCTGTGTATATTGGCCATGCAGCAGTTTTATTTGTGTTAATTTTTAAATTAAAATTTGAGGTATAATTCTTGATTATCTCTTGTAATATGGGGAGTTTGTTATTATTATTATTATTATTATTATTATTATTATTATTATTATTATTATTATTATTATTATTATTATTATTATTATTATTATTTTATTCCCTTGAATATGATTGTTATTACGAATTACAGTACTAAAAAGTTATTTATAATTTGCATCAGATAAAGTTTAATATGTTTTACTATATTTAATTTTAATTCCAAATTTACTTTTTTTTAAAATGGCTTAAATAATTTTTTTTTATCAATATACAGTGACGCTAATATTATTTAAGTTTTATTACTTTTATTTTTTTGTTTTACTGCATTATTTAAGTGAAATATTATGGCTTTTATTTTTAAATACTTGGCAGCTGCTTCTTAAATTCTCTGATTTGTTTTATATCTTGCTTCGTTGCCTCCGAAAATAATTTTTATTTTTCCTCCTTTGTTCTAGAATTTTTATACAGAAAAAAAGATGATAATCAATTATCTCACCTTCATATTATTGGCCTAATCTTCAAATACTTATAGAAAGTATAATTTTTCTCAAGCTCGTCTTTTTCCTCAGTCCACAATTTCTAGGCGAAGAAAAAAGAAAAAAAAGAAATCAAAGAATTATTTTTATAAAATTTCACCTCATCACATTTGAAATGTTTATTTTCTTTATTCAAATAATTAAAACGAGCTGATTATTTTTTCACTAAAGTTTTAAATGAATTTTATTGTTTTCATGCAGAATTTCTTTGTCGCAAATTGCAAATTAAATGTTAAATATAAGTAATTTTTGAATCATGTGGCAACAAAATATACTCTAATAAAATGTGTGTGTGGCAAGAATAATATATTGAGAGATGAATTAGCCATTGTTAATTACAGTGTGGGATGTATAAATTAGGAAATATTCACTTAATATCATAATATTTTAGTATAAATAAAAATGTACTTCATGCATTTTTGAAAGGCATCACAGACAGATTAATTTCAGAGAAGTAGATTTTACTAAAAATATATTTTATGATGCTATAATCAAGCTATCAGAGGTTAAAGTATCAAATTAGATCATATTTATACTACATTTTTAAAGAAGAATAAAAAAGCAATTTTTTATAGCTTTATGTACTTTTATCCATTATTTGAATGTTAATAAAATTCACACGCATATACACGCATCTACTCATATCTGTAAAACTTATCTATTGAAGGTAAAATAAAAAAAATTAGCAATTAAACTTATCTATTGAAGGTAAAATCATAAAAAAATTAGCAATGAGAAGTATATAAAAATATATTATTAGGAAAGAACAAAATTATAATTTGTTAGATATAAGTTGAATTATGAAAAATTAATGAGTATATCTAAAAAAACTAATACTGTATAGAATTTATGTCTGCAGACAAATTATTTATATGTGCTTTAAAACTTTAGTTTCTAAATATAACTATTAAATTATTCAAAATATCTACATCGCCCTCTTTCACTAATAAAAATCAGATGAAGAAAAGAGAAAAAAATTCTCATTTTCTTCTGAAGTCTTTGTGGTTTGTAATGTAGGGTTTGAACTCAATACCCTACAATATATAGTTATACTTTTTACTTTCTTTTTTTCTCTTTTTTTGTTTTAAAAGCAGATGAAACCAAAAATCTCTAGTAGGTCCATTTTTCATTATGAAGCCAAGGATTTGAAGACCATACCGAGTCAATTAATGATAGAAAAACTCACAAGTAATCTCATCTCCAATGAACAAAATGGCCATTGCTTGTGACATTGTATTATTTCTTCTTGTTGTTTTTTTCCTGAGAATTGCCTAGACGAAATGCCAAATTGCAGCTAGAGTGGAGGTAACCCTGGGGCTCCCAAGTTTATTTTCTTAAACCACCATTCTTTTGCTCAGCAGCACTTAAATGGAATCTCTGTTATTTTAATGAAGAGAAATAAATGAACCATTAGTTTTGGCTGATTGCTATTTAAAAAAATGCACCAAAATACAAACTTTTCTGTCTCCCTTAACAACTATTCTAACAGTGCACAAAATACAAAGCATTTACTAATCGTTAAAAGTTCAACACTGACCAGTTTATCGCTTATTTAGAAAAAGAAAAAAAAAGTACGGAAATCAAATTGACAAATGAATATGATATATCCCTTAAAATTTTTTTTTTTAAAAAATTAACTTAATATAATAATATAAGGGAAACACTTTTGACAAAATTAAAATGTAATGATATGCTGTGAATATTTATCTTTTTATAAATGTTAATTTTCTTTTTTCATGTTTTTTAATAATAATTTTCACATAACCGACCTCTGACATTATCATTTGAGCTATGATACATTTTATTATCTTAACATTATTTATTATAAAAATATTAATAATAGGAAACCCTACTTAAACAAAGTATTTATTTATGAAAAGAAAATTGCCAACTGAGTTTGATTCTATGATCAAACTCTTAATAATATCATGTCTTTTAATTCACATGATGGGGGGGGGGTAACCATCATAATATATATATATACTAAAACACATAATAAATACAGTCATAGAATTTTAAATTGCTGATAATATGCATTATAATTATTATATATAATGTCAATAAGTTATGAATAAACTCTTATTTTTCCTAGAGTATGCAACATTTTTGCTTTATCATGTTATCATGTAAATTTATCATAATAGTTTTATTCTTTATATTTAAGCTAAAATGACACAATAGTAATTATTATATGTTTTCATCAGCAATGAACCTATCATCTATATTTTAAGAATATTATATCTTCCTCAGTCTTAATTATTTTTATAAGTGGAACCTTTATTTTGAAAAGCATTTATTTGTAAAAAAACATAAATCTGTATTAATATATGAATTTTTTTCTACAGTACAGCCTTTTTTCACACCTGCACTCCAATATGTAATATATAGGGTGTTTGAACTCAGACTTTCACATGACCCTCAACTATTCACACTATCTCATATTGCTAACCCACTTGATCGCACACATGTCGAAAAGATAAATAATCACCAATAAATGTATTTCATGCTAAAACATATTATATATTAAATTAATTAAGGGATTCACACACACACAATGTATATATATATATCAGAAAAATAGCTACTTTACAAATAAACTTAGTTAAACTAGTTATTCAATATTTTCAATACCATTTATTTGTTGTGTGATTATTTTTAAAGTTTAGAATATTTAAGCTTTTACATAATTTGTCATACATTTAAGTTTATAGTCAGTATTACAATCATGCTATTTATGTCTCATACATAATGAGCACTGCTTAAAATAGTTCCAAGTTACATAAAATAATATGCTTTGTAAGATTTTTTGCATGATTCAATATTATAGTTATAGGAATGGTATAGTGACTCAGCTTAGTCCCTACTGATTTTTAGAACTTCATACAATCTCCTGAATAATATTTTGTTTTTAAAATTTTAATATTTTAAACAGTTTGATTATTAATATTGCATGTTAATATATGAAAATGTTTGTATAATATATATATACATATATATTATTCTAAACATAATATTTCTATTAACTGAAATGAAATAATATACTCTCAGCAATTAACATTTTTGCAAATAGCCCTTTAGCAGTTCACATTTTTCCATTCTTTTCCTAATGAAATTTGATTTAACTAGTTCAACTTGTCTTGCATTGGTGGTCGAGAGGTCAGTGCGACTGCCTTGCACTTGCAGGCAGTTGCCCGGGTTGCGGGTTCGCTTCCTGGCCGATGCTATGACGCTTTAAAAAAAAAAACTAGTTCAACTTTTTATTTTAGCACAAAAACCTTTATTCAATATTATAAATCAAAAAATTATAAGATTAAAAAGCATTGATTTTATATATATGTGTGGGAGATTATGATCTGACCCAACTGATGAGTGCTGGTTTTGCACAAAATACCTATACCTTTTTCTCATGTGTACTGGATACATGAGATGGGGTAGGCCATGAATAGACTGAAAAATCCTAAGTTTAAATTCATCTACTTACATATAAGCATTATTCAGTATAAAACTGTTACATATTACTTTAGAATTAAAAATTTCAAATGAACAAAATCATAAAAAATCATATTTGATTTTCTGAATATACATAAAAAAGGTAAAATAAATAAATTAATACAATTTTTGTCAATTGAATTTCATGTTTAAAAAATGAATGAATTGTTATAAAGTCATCATCAAGTTATGAAATTCTGTTATCTAATTTAAAATTGCATGTATGATTATTAAAATATCAAAATTCCGTATTACAGTGTTTGACAAAAATTAATGATATTTTTATTATTACTTTGAGTTTCTTAATGTGTATTTTTAAGAATAAATATATTTCAAGAAAATGCAAATGTAAACATGAATATATATATCCTCAGTACTCAACATGACATTGTTGAGCTATTTTAAGATCAGTGTATATATTAAAGGTGGAAATCCTTTCTCTTTAATTACTTTATAAATATTTTTTAAAAATAATAATAAATATTTAAATAAACTATATAATAAATATATTTTTTATTTTAATAATTACTATATAAATATTTTGTAAAAATAATAATATTTAAATAAACTATATAAAAATATACTTTTTGTTCATAAGTTTGTTTGCACATATAAGATTAAAGAAACTACCAATTAGCATCATTCAAGGCATTTATTGGCTTATTTGTACTTTTACTTTGTGAACTACTGATATTTTTTGACTTTTTTAATTAACTAATAAATCAATATTTACTTTAATCATTGTCAAATGAAGGTAAAAGTAACAATGTAGTGCTAAAGATAGCACCAGAAGAGTGATTTAATGTCAAAATGCAGTCACACTTTCACTGTATTGCATCAAATCACAGAGTTCATAGTCAATGAATTAGACTTTTATATGATCCTCAACTCTCCTTTCCATTTCATATTGCTGATGCACCTGATCATACACATGTTGAAAAGATAAAATAATCACCAACATATATATTTCATGCTAAACCAGCAATCATCACTTGGTCCAGATTACTTTCTTCATACATATATAAATCAGTGCTCAGTTTTATATTACGACAGATCTTCATACGTTAATGGACAAGCTTCAACTACTCCAACCAACAACTCATCAGCCATCCATTTCATTGAAAATCTGCTGATGGAACAATCAAAGCCCACATTAGTGCCAAGGTCATCATCCTACCCACATTGAACATTTAATCATTCTGACCCCTCATGCCAGGGATGGGCAGACCTGTAACACACTATGTTTTAATATTTAAATTAGTACACTGTACAGGCTTATACACACCTGCACAATTATAATGTAATATATAAGGAATGCAAACTCAGACTTTCACATGACTTTCAACTCTCCATGCCATCTCAAATTGCAGACCCACATGGCCATACACATGTTGAAAAGATAAATAATCACCAATATATGTATTTCATGCTAAACCAGCAATCATCAGTTGGGCAAAATTACTATCTCCACACATATATACAATCAGTGCTCAGCTTTATATTAAGATAGCCAATCTTCATACTTTAATGAACAGGTTTCAAACTACTCCAACCTACAACTCTTCAGCCATTCATTTCATAAAAAATCTGATGATAGAACGTTCAAAGCCCATGTTAGTATCAAGGTATATGATCAGGTGAATCAATAATATGAGATGGCATGGAGAGTTGAGAGTCATGTGAAAGTCTGAGTTTGAATCCCTTATATACTACATTATATATATATATATATCCCTTATATACTATACTACATTATATATATAATATATATATATGCAGGTGTGTGTAAGCCTGTACAGTGTATTAATTTACATATTAAAACATAGTGCATCAAAGGTCTGCCCATCCCTCACATATGTATGTAAATGGATTATTTCCCAGTACATGATGGGTCAGAATGACTAAATGGTCAACATGGTTTGGATGACAACCATGGCACTAACATAGGCTTTGAATGATCCATCATCAAATTTTCAATGAAATGGATGACAGAAGAGTTGTGAGTTGGAATAGTTTGAAGCCTATCCATTAAAGTATAAAGATTGTCTATCTTAATATAAAGCTGAGCACTGATTGTATATATGTGTGGAGATAATAATCTGGAACAACTGATGATTGCTGGTTTAGCATGAAATACATATATTGGTGGTTATTTATCTTTTCAACATGTGTATGATCAGGTGG
The DNA here is from genome assembly GCA_028023455.1 of Epiperipatus broadwayi. Classification (NCBI taxonomy): domain Eukaryota; kingdom Metazoa; phylum Onychophora; class Udeonychophora; order Euonychophora; family Peripatidae; genus Epiperipatus; species Epiperipatus broadwayi. The sequence continues at coordinate 978,908 of JAQFVV010006438.1, read as the reverse complement.
GTCAGCAATATGAGATGGCATGAAGAGTTGAAGGTCGTGTGAAAGTCTGAGTTCGAATAATTAATATATATATTAAATCCTTAATTTATTTATATTTTAACGATATTGTAAAGAAAAAAAATGCCATTTGGAATAATTTGTGATATTTTAGTGTAACACATTTATAAATTTCTGAGTTTACTAAAGTTTTATAATTTAATAAAAACATCCTGTATAAAACTTCATTACCAATGACTTATTGACTGAGAGGAAAATGTAAAATTGTCTAATACACAGCTCGTCAATACTTATACTTTAAAGTTTATAATAAGTGCTTATACTTTTTTGTCACTAAAAAGATTATTGGTAAAAGAAGTTGAATAAAATTTTTGACAGTTGATATTTAAAATATTTATTGCATTGTAATATTCTTCATAAATATTAATAAAAATTATATTAGATTTAAAAAAAAATGTGCGTGTAGTTTAATTAATTTATAAATATTTTTAAAATAAAATCCTCATAAAAAAAACACCAAGGACTAGAATGAAAATAGTAACAAATCCCTGATCAGTTTTAAACAATTGGTTTACCATATTAAACAACTCTTGATCATTAATGAATGGTCACTCTATCTCCTTTTAAGGAATAAAACATTCACGAGAAAGACATATGGAGAAATATCATATTCTAAGATTAAATGGAAAGTACATTTAGTAAATTGTTCATATTGTATATATCAATAAAAAACGATTATGAACTGTAAGAAAGCTTAATGCCTTAACCTTACCTGATAAGTGAAGGGCAAGATGCACAAATAGTGATTGAGGTTGGCTTGGGTTTTCTACGTTGTTATATGGTTGTAATATAATGAATTTTGGCAGGAGGAACACACTCTAAAAAATACACAACATATACATATAGAAAACTCTTAATCATTTGTTTTACAGAGACCAAAGAAGATAAATGATAAATATATAAAAATGAGAGAAATGAAAATATGTTAACAGACAAAAAAATAATTAAATAATTTTTCACTGCCATGCTAAATATGTAAAGTAAAACGTAACCACTAACATTAATCCAGGTATTGTATTTTAAATTTATGTTATGAAAAACATGTGCATCTACAAAAAAATATTGTATAATTTTAATATCACATTTTTGCCAATATATAAATTAAAATATAAGGTTGATTATCCTTCAGTTTCAATAAACACCCTGATATTGGTAATTAGTAAAATAAAAATAAAATGCATTTTTACCAACTTCTATTTTGAAAAAAAAAAAAAAAAGTAACGCTGATGTAATGAAGTTCTCTTATGCTATGTTTAGTAAAAACAAATCTAATGACACATCATTGCCAAATTTTTTGTTTTTTAATTAATAAACACTATTCATTTTTCTCTTTTTATAGATTTTTTAAAAATTAATTCATGTTTTAGTACATAGCAAGGCTTTATTTTAGTAGCTTTTTTCTAAAGTATGGAGTTGTTTATTAATCAGCTGTCAAAATATATTTTTTTAATTTTTTTTTATTATAAAGTCCATATTGTTGATTATATTGTTTAACTTAACTCCTACTTTTATCTATACATTTGTCAATCCATTCATCGATTATCTATCTATAGTTCTGTCCATCATCCATATGTCTCCATCTATCTAATCTTATCTGTTTATCTATCTGTCTATCTATCTATCTATCTATCTATCTATCTATCTATCTATCTATCTATCTATCTATCTATCTATCTATCTATCTATCTATCTATCTATCTATCTATCTATCTATCTATCTATCTATCTATCTATCTATCTATCTATCTATCTATCTATCTATCTATCTATCTATCTATCTATCTATCTACATATTTCTCTATTTATTTATCCATCCATCTATCCATCTAGCTATTTATCTGTGTCAGTCTGTTTTTATCTAATAGTTTACTGTCGGTAGCTCACCATCATCTTCAATGCTTACAATTTGAGTTCAAATGCAGACTGGGTTTTTACATTTTTTTTATATCTCTAATTAAACTTATGATTATTTTCTAGGTAGTCACACTATATAGTCACTCAAACATCCACACACATTGATTAATAAATGACTATTTGCAGGCATTTAAATAAAAGTAAAAGTCAAAGAATGCCTAACAATTGTCGAGTCTGGGGAATAATGTTTTTTTTTCCTCTGTCAATGAGATGCATTGTTAAAGCCTATAAACTGTAGTGAGCTATTTAAGAGATGATTTTCTATATAGATTAATAACTGAATTACAGGCTTATTATATACCTGTATCAATATATGTAATATATAAGGTATATGAACACAGCCTTTCACACGATCCACCAATCCCCACTCTATATCTCATATCACTGATACACTTGAACACATATATATCGAAAAGATAAATAATCACCAATACACATATTTCATGCTAAAACAGAAATTATCAGTTGGTCCAGATTATCATCTCTACACATATAAGCAATAAGTGCTCATATATATATATATATATATATATATATATATATATATATATATATATTAAGATAGCCAATCTTCATACTCCAATGGACAAGCTTCAATCCATTCCACACTCTACCTCTTCAACCGTCCATCCAATTGAAAATCTGATGATTGAACACTCAAAGGCCACCTGAAGCATAGATTCTTGTATGAAGATTGGCTACCTTAATATGTATCTGAGCACTTATTGCATATATGTGTAGAGATTATAATTTGGACCAACTGATGATTGCTGGTTTAACATGAAACATGTATATCGGAGATTATTTATCTTTTCGACATATATGTGTTCAAGTTGTCAGTGATATGAGATAGAGTGGTGAGTTGTGGGTTGTGTGAAAGTCTATGCTATACCTTATATATAAATTCATGTAATTAGGTTATGACTTTAAATAGCATATTGTTGCAATAGTTACATTTTATTGTAAAGTATAGAAGTTATAATTTAATTATAATTCACCTCCATAAAATTTTCAGATATATTAAATTTATCAGACCATCTTTAAATATTTTAATTATATTACATTTAATAAATAATTTAATTCTAATATATTTTTCATAGATTTATAATTTTATATAAAGTCTAGTATTATTGTCATTCCATTCAAAAATAATTACCAGGTTTAGATTTATACAGATCTATTATCCAGTTAGAGATAATGAAATATGCCATTTTTTTCTGTCTTTAATTTTTTATCATATCTTTTTTTATATTAAAATTGAATCTTTCTGTTACTTTTTCTTATTAGAAACCTTAAGAACTATGAAAAGTTTTCATAATTTTTAATTAGTCTTGCGTTAATATTTATTAAAAACCCAGTGGTTTCAATTTTTAGTATTTGATTGTAACGGGTTTAGCTGCATTGCCACAGAATTGTTAAAAAGTTATAACAAAATTATGCAAGACTATAAATAAACCGTCATGTATAGGAATTTCTTATTTAGAAATTTGATTGATCCTCCCCCCTCCCTAAATCGTACAAAAATATATATTTCTAAATATTTTCAGTAATCGTAAAAAAAAAAAAAAAAAAGGCAAATTAATTATTGATTCATTTTAAGAGCATTACGAGCTTAAAGTAAGGCATTATAATATTGAATTACGAATTATTTAGATTGTAACACCAATGATGAATTATACTTAATATATGTCTTAATGCTAACAGAAATTTAGATTTTATTATCATATTTATTGCTTTTTGATTTGTTTTAAATTAGTTGCAAACATTTGTTAGAATAAAAATTTAATATAGCGAGACAATTTTGTTTTCTCAATTTCTGTCTTAGAACTTTTCGCTCAAGAATGTAATCTCATGGCTTTTTAAATTTTGTTGACACAATAATCCAAGCTTGCAAAAAAAAAAAAACCTAATTAGAATTTTTCAATTTTCTTCTATTTACTGATCAAACTTTTAGTTTGATTTATTTTTCGTGCTCATCTTCCGAGAAAGATTTTACTATATATATATAGTTGATATATTGTACAGGCTTAAACCTGCATTTATATATGTAATATGTGCAGGGTTCGAACGCAGACTTTTACACGACCCACCATTCTCAGTGCCATCTCATATTGCTGACCCACCTGATCGGTTGGGTTAGAAATATGAGATGGCACTGAGAGTGGTGGGTCATGTGAAAGTCTGAGTTCGAACCCTGCTCATATTATATATATATATAGTTGAAAAAAGTGTGATGCAATAGAATTGAATATTAAAAAATATATATTTTTTAATATTTGATTTTATAATGTCTATTATTTAGAAAGTCGTTTTTAAATGTTAAATGAACCTATAATGTATATTGTTAAAATAAAACGTTTAATCCTATGAAATAAAAAATGAAATTGTTAACTTATAGAAAAAATAATCAGTAAAAAAGTGTGTTTAGCATGATTTTGGTATAATAGACAATATTCTTGATATGCTAAAATAAATAAACTAAAAATGTTATTAGATACTATAGTTAAGAAACTAAAATTCAATAATTTTTCAGTGATCACCTGATTGATAATATTGCATTTCCCAATTTGTCATAAATAATATTGATATTATGTGGACCAAAATTGTGATTTAATTCCATAATTTATTAAAGAAAAGATTTACTTTTAGAGTTGGTCTTTGATTATTTTTTAGGCTGATAATTTACTAAAGCATTTTGCCTATAATTAAGAGCCATTTCACTATAATAAATTTAGATACAAATAGTTCTATACCCCCCCCCCCAAGCTATACTATTTCTGGAATTTGTTTTTTGAATTACTTATAATCATAGGGAATTGGGATGGGAATCAGAAATGACATTAAATACACATATTTCTTAATTTTTTATGCATTGAAGATATATACACACATAACAGCTTGGAGTTTACTGTAGTACTATAATACATAGGGGCAGGGACGACGACACAACTTGCTTTATAGTTTTTATTTCACGACTCTTCAAACTTATAATTTGTTGAATTTTGAATTTCCTGCATGGAAAGTTTCAATGAAGCTGTTATAATTGTTGAAATAAATCTGGCCCATCAGAATTCTATTATAAACATTAATCATTCACTTTTATATTATAAGAAAATAAAAACTTAAAAGGCACATTTATGTGGCTTTAATATTCCTTTCATCTATAAATAGATGTCCTTATTTTTTGATTTTAAACTCACATAGCTTCAATATTTTTTTAGATTTAGCATATGGATTTTCTTTAGGCAAAATAAATATCATAAAGGAACATGTAGAATATTTAAAACACAAAATAGGTTCACTAAGTGTCTATTATATCTTTTAAATCTGTTACTATAGTTATAAATTTGACTACCATTAATGATACCATTGATAGTATATGTTTGTCTATATTTATATAGGTAATTGGCTGTTAAATTGCACTTGTAAAATAAATGCTTGTAATGATCATGAATTGTCATGAATATATAAATAAGAGTTTATAGTTAATATCTAGAAAGATTAAATCCAGTTGTCTTTACTGTTGGATGTGAAAAAAATACTTTGAACCATTAAAAAGACAATTTTTATGTGATAATTTTTTGACTATAGTTTTTGCCAAATGTCTAAAAAAAGGAGCTTTTGATTTGAGCAAATCATACATGATGAAATTATATTATGAGTTATTGGCAAATCCAACTTATCATGAATATGCTGTGAGACAACTTCTCTTCTAATATCTAATTGAGGAATATGTTTAAAGCAGAAAATCATTACAAAGAAATATATTTGAAGGAATCAATAACATTTTTCAACAGAATATTTAACTGAAATTGCAGAAAAGAG